>PVHY01014888.1:0-37330 GCA_004024945.1 Uropsilus gracilis | reverse complement strand
CCGCCACCCGCCGCCCCCCCCAACAGCTACCCCAGGTGTGTGGGCTCGGCACCGTGAGCTTCACCCTTTCCCTCCGCTGCCACTCGGTGCCCCGAGCAAAGGCGCCTTCGAACCCCCAGGGCTTGCTGCCACACCCCAGCTTTTGTGGGCTCCCCGCTGCTCCTCACACCCCTTAACACCTGTGATGTGGTCTGAAGAGTTGGGAGGCCCCCTGCCCCCCGGGTCGGGGGGCTGGTCTACAAGAGGAGCTGCTGCTGGGTGGCATGGACACCCCGCACCCCCACCCTCCGTGACCCGTGCCAGGGGGCGGGGCCGTGGTCTCCAGCTGCGAGGAGAGGCTGGGGCGGTGGAAATGCCTTTGTGGGTAAAAGCGTCATCCTGGAGGGGAGACAGAAGGTGTTGGGGCGCCCGGTGGGGGGCAGCCGGGCTCAGGGGCAGTTACCGTGGCATTGAGCCCCAAGCCGGTGGGCCGCTCAGGTCTCCCCTGGGCCCCCCCCCCCCCCCCCCGGGGCATCTCAGCTGGACTCGAGAGCATTTCTTTGATTGGAAAATATAGCAGCAGTTCAAGAGGGGTCAGCGCCCGGAGGTGGTGGAGCCATTGTGCACTTCTTGGAGGCTGTTTCCTTCCAGGGCTGCTGGCAACACCAAGTCCACATATGGCTCCTGAGAGGGGACCTGCTGCGCCTCCTTTCTAACAGCCCAGAAATCAGAGCGCAGACACCCAGGGCTACAGGTGCTGCCATTGTTTTGGTCTGAAACGCGTCAGAGGGACCGAAGCGTCTCCGCTGGGAAGATGTGTCTGGTCGGTGCGTTTGTTGTGTAACCGCGTGCTGAGCCCAGGTCCGTGCCTGTGTGTGGGGGGAGACACTCCCCCCCCTCCCGCCCCTTTTCCCTGCAAAGCAAGTCTCGCCAAATATCAGCCCTGTCCTCCAGGGAGAGGCGAGCCAGGGCTTTGGCAAGGCCCCTTTAGAACGGCCAGGGGGCTTCTTCCCCCTTGCCTGTGAGTTGTGTGCTGGGACGTGTCATCCCTTCGTCCAGTTAATAGCGGAAGATGCTTAAAAGCGTGAAGGCCACAGCTCGCTCCTTAAATGACTTGCTCTTGCTGGCCACATACAGTTTAATGTTCCACGTCGGTCTTTCTTCCATCTTTATAACCCAGCAGGTCTCAAGTTTGGCAAGAAATTATCGCCTACCTCTCGGTTGCGAGACTAGCAAGTAACCCGAGTATTATTTCGCGCCAGCTCCAGGCTTGGTCTCGGGGGTTAATGACAAGACGGCTCACAGCAGGTCGTCACAGTGGAGGGCCAGGCTCTGCCATCTGACAGCTGTGTGCATGGGCAGAGCCAAGCCTTCCCCTTGACTGCATCTCAGCCCAATAGCTCCTGGAGGACTTAGTTTCCTTCCAAGCCCAGTGGGCAGCCTGAATGCACTGGGAAGCTGCCTTTTGGCTTAATCAGGTGGGATGAGGAGGGCTGAAGGGGCAAGTCAGCATGGTTTACCCATCTTCCCCAGGCGCTTCTGGGAGTGGGGGCGGGGGGAGCAGACGCATGTTGCCAGGAATCTGGAATTGGAAAAATAAATAAGTAAAGTAGGTCCCTCCACAGCGTTTCTGCTGCTGTTGTTTGTCAAGAACTCCCAGTGTGCTCAGAGCTGTGGATTCTGAAAGGCAGGCCTCTTACCCCCTGAGCTTGTCATCCAAGTTAAATGATACACTCTGGTTCAAACAAAAGCTTGTCATGGCTGCACAGGTGGGAGCTTGGAGTTTTGCTTTCTTTTTTTTTCCATTCAAGTAAATTGCTGGCTGCGAGCATGCATGTAAAAGCCTTAATGGAATTGAATTTCAAGAGGAGTTTGAATGGAAGAAGGTGGTAGTTTTGATGAAAAAGTTGACAGTTTTCTAACCTATTAAATAGGCAGATAAGATACTTATTTCTGCAGATATTGTTGGCCTGTGTCAGCAGGGCTGTGTGCTGGGGCCACGGATGTGGCCAGGGAGACAATAGTGGGCTGCCACCCCTTGTACCAGGGTCACGGAGGTCTGTGTGCCCACTTGTCACTCAGGAGAATGATGTCATTTGCTTGCATTTGCTCTGCATTTTCTTTTCTGGTTTCGAATGTGTTTTGGAGCGGGCAGGCTGAGGGATAGGTGCCTGAGCCAGGAGATGGGCTGGAAACTCTAGAGGGAGCCCCACTAGATTCCTGCAGCCGTTCCCTCCGAGCAGTCATTTTAACCGTGATCATCAGGCAGCCAGGCAGAGGCGACTGCATCGCCTGCCTTCTCTGCCCTGAATGGCGCGCTCTTATTTTCCTCGTCACTCAGCCATGGGTAGCGAAGTGACAGGGGTGAAGGGGGCTGCATTTTCGCCTTGCTTGGTTCTCTCCTTATCTCCGGTTGGCTGATTGTCCTCCCCCTCGGCTTCTCCGGCTCAGGATTAATTCACAAGATGCTTGTGCCGTGAGTGTGCACTCAGCTGTTGATGTTACTTTCTCTGCCTCAGCACCAACTCTGAATCCCCCTTTCACTCCCACAGCAGGTTAACTTCAGCAGAGGCAGCTGCAGACCCTAATAGCCCTAATAAGCGTTTGCACAGCTCTTCATCCCCTTTCTCTGAGTCCCTCATTAAACCCAGGCTTGATTGTATGAGGCGAATTCCCATTTACCGGATGAGGAAGCTCAAGATCTGTTTAGCAACTTGCTCAGGGTAGCAAAAGCCTCACTCTGCCTCGCGGTGTTTACTTCTGCATTCTGTCCGCCGCCCTGGCTCATCTCAAACTTTCCCTCAAAAGTTCCCTAATTAAAGAAGCAAGAAGCAACATCTCCCAAGATGTGGGCTTGAGGCCCCTGGTTACCCCCTGAGTGTGTTTTCAAGCTGCTTGCACTTTTGCTTCTGTCTTTTCTGTGGGCGTGGGCCAATAGGTGAATGTTTTAAATCTTTTAGGCAATTCATTTAATCCCCCTCCCTGAGCTGCCGCCCCACCCAACAGATACTATCGAGAGAAGTCTTTGCATCCAGTTTCCAAGCCTGGTTGATCTGGATTTGGTTGGTGGCCTTCAGTGAGCTCTAGAGTTGCTTTGGCTTCAACATGGCAGCCAGTTCCCGTGGAGACACGAAGAGTGATGTGTTTTCTCATGTGGGCCCAAAGGACTGGCTTTTCTAGATCGTTCTACCCCTTCTGGGGAAATACACCCCCTTCGTCCACAGTCATGTAATTCCAAAGCCGGACACAATTTATCCGCCATGTAGACAGCGACGAAGTGCTCACATGCGGCCCGCAGACCGTAGCCTAAGACACTCCTAGCCGCCCCTGGGGGAGTGGCAGCCCCGGGCGACCAGCAATGCAACCTGTTCACCTCCATGAGGTTTACTTTCGCTGTGACCTGCCTTGCCATTGGCCATTTCCAACCTGTAGAGTAGATGGCGCATTGTACACATTACATGCACTTGGCATGCACTGGTTGTGCAGGGCAAATGAACATCACGCTTATGCACACCCTTCTGCCGTTAGCCTCTGTGAGCAGCACCTGTGGAAATGTGAGCTCCCCATGATTGCATGTACCTGACCGGTGGGCGTGCAGATGCGTAAGTGGCCACATCTTGACCTGGGAGGGACAGGGCGGTTAGGCCTAGGGCGGCATCACCCTGGAGGAAGGGACTTCAAGTTGCTATTTCCCTGTGGGCTGGTTTCCCCTGGTTGCTATTAAAAACCCTTCGAAGATGATGCCAAGGGCTCCAGAGTTCTGTTAAGCTGCTAGAACTGATGGTGAACTGACCCAGACTGGGATGGTTGCAAATCAGGTGGATTTCTATTTTCTTTTTTATGGGTCTTTACATCCAGTGGCCTGAAGTTGGTTGAGGGGCTCTGCTTACCTGCTGTGAGCTTCTGGGCTGGGTTGGCATCCTTTGCATTCAAGCTGCTTCAGAGACGGGGGCCTCCAGGGATTCCTCCCAGTTTTTGTTCTTGGAGGCAAATTAACTTCTAAACTAAGTCCAGAGATCTCAGCCCATTAAAGCTGGTTGCAGACACTCTTGTGTCTTGATTACTAGCAATCACAGTTACAATGTAAACACCCAGGAGGTCAGGAACCTCCTAGCATTTTGCTCTCCTCCTACCCAGAATACCTGGCAGAGCACCAGCTCGATCGTCAGGGCTTGTGTCTAACGAGTAAATGAAGGGTGTTGAAGAATCATATTGGAATTGTCTGGTGTACTTAGCGGCAGTACTTGCCTACGACTGGCTACCTCCTTTACCCATCATTTCTGTCTTAGAGTCTGCTGTATTAGAGCCCCTTTCTTCCCTACTTGGCACTCTCTGCTTCTTCAAGACATTCCCGGTCATAGCACTAGTGGGACTTGTGGTCATCCATCTTGGGCGTGAACTCTGATCATAGACTCCCAGCCTGGTTGACCCTCAGATGGTTTCATTTACTAGTGTCTGTGGTCAATGTCTTTTGGTGACAAGTACAAAACAGTTCTGGTCTCTGGACCAGCAGCATCAGCCATCACCTGGGAACTTGCTAGAAATGTGTATTATTTGCCCCCCTTCTCCACCCCCGTGAAATTTACTAAATCAGACACACAGGGTGGAGTGAAAGTGCCATCTCTATTTGTACATGCTTTCTAATATAGGTTTAGGTTTTAGAAGCACCGCTGTAAAGGAAACACAATAGTCTTTGTATTCTAGCTGAAGCACTGGGTCCTAATTTTCCCCATTGCATTTCACTTTTGGCTGCATAAAGTAAACAGCTCACTCCATGACCCTTTATTCTCTTCTAGGTGCTTCAAGAAATACCTAGAAAAACTTCTAAAAGCCTCAGCATTTTTGAACTTGCAGTCTGAGTCTCAAGAACCTATAGGTCAGAGTTTGATTAGCGCTTTCACTCTTGCGTATAGCAGTCTATTTTGCATTTCATCCCCAGGGGTAGAGGGAGGGAGAGTTCTAGAGTCTTTCTATGCTGCTTGATCCCTCTACCAACTGCATAAATTAAAAGTCTCTCTGAGGATTACTCTTTACAATCTCAGTCCTGACGCCATTTTCTGAGTTAGGCACAGTTGGTTGTGTGAAGCAAAGATGCAAAGTCAGATAAGGGGATGGGACCCAAATAAGAGGATGATTTGAGGGTCAGAAGATGTGGTATTCCATGGAACTTTAGCCATGGGCACACAACCATGTAGTCATTATATGCAAAAACTCTGAAGATAGGTTCCTGGGAACCAAACTTGCCACTTCCCAGTTGTGTGGCCTTGGGCAGATTCTTTAACCCTTCTCTTAGTTAGCTCATCTCTAAATGGGGATCCTCTTAGCTTCATAGGGTTATTGTCTGGATTGATAATATGTGTAGGATGAGCACTGCCTGGCCTACAGTAAAGAGTAAATGGATGTGTATAGTCACTGTCATCAGCACCTAAGTATTACTAGTAGGAGAACACGGCCTCCTGATGTGGAAGGGGGCTGTGGACTTGAGGCAACCTCACAGACAGGGCTTAGTGGCAGGAGTGATGATGTTTGTGCCAAGGTTTCAGGATTAGAGTGACTTAGCACAGCTGCTTCCCCAATCCTGCTACTAGGGGCCCTCTGCTTTCCCAGATACCAGCCCCCACTCCCTCACCAGAATCAGGGACTGCAGCCTACCTTGAATCCCTTCCTGCCTCCAAGTCATAGCATCTAACCTTAGGTGTTGGCTTCCCACTGGCAGCCACTCTCTATATTTGGTTTGAGCTACCAGGAAAGCGAGAACTGGCTCCAACTCATTCTTTTCACACCAAATTAGAGACCTACCAGGGGGCAGGGATTTGCTGCCCTTGTGACAGCTACTGGCACCTGGTCCAATTGGAAGAAGGAAATCAAACGTGAGCGCCCCCCTTAGGCAGAGCGGCTGGGGCCCTTAGAATAGAGTAGTGGGAGAGGCAGACTGGCCACCATGTTGGTTCCAGTAGCTGGCATCATCTCCGCCTCCTTCGAGCTTCGTGATGATTCTGCCTTCCCTGACCCTCACCAGTGACCCCTGACCCTCACCAATGGTCTCAAGGCCTGATCTGAGGAGTCCTCATCTGCCATGGCACAGTTTGTTGGCTGAGAGACGTGGGAACGGGATGAGAGATGTGCTATGAGATTAAGAGAACACTTCTCATCTTGTCTCATCCCCTCTGGCACACTGGAGGGTGGTCAATAGCTGGTCTCTCACCTGTGACAGTCTCCTAACCTCTTTGGAATGTCTCAGGAGACTTATGACTAATAGATGATGATGATTCCCCCTCCCCCCCATAGGTAGATTCCATTGTTATTACCTGTATCCCTGCTGTATGTCATGTATACTTTGCTACTTCCTCATTATATCAATGTGTCATTTCCTTGCTGGGGTATATAAGGGACTTCACAAATTTGTTAAAGTTGGACCTGGACATACTTCCCAGGATTCCCGTTCTGTGGGCTGGCCTCACAGATGACTATTGGTTTCCATTTCTCGTGCGACACCTAACAGTTGGTATCTTTGGTCCTAGCCTGATGGTCAGGGTCGGGACTTGGTGTTGGCAGATTGTGGTGTTTTTAATGAAAGGAGCTCCCAGTCTGTCTTAGTTGGAATGTCCTACCTTGATGACTGCTAATTTCTGCACTGTCCCAGAAGTAATAGAATTGAGACCCTTGTCTCATCGTTCCTGTTGTGGATCTGGTCTGGCCTGGCCATCTGTAGTTACATGTAGTGCTGAAATTCTAAAGAGGGTTTGACCTCAGCACCCTTTGCCCCGCTCGCTGGTCAGGGCTGGTTGACTGGGATCTGCAAGCTTTCCGTAAAGGTCAAATCAGCCACAGCCAGTGCGGAAAGGAACAGGTGAGGAGATGTTACCATAAAACTTCATGGGCATGGAGTCTGAAGTCAGATCATTCTCCCCTGTCATTTAAAACTATTCTTCATCTTGGGGCCACTCATAAAAATAGGACACAGGCCAGACGTGGCCCCAAAGAGGTCATCTCTGGACAAAGTGCAAAAAACCTTTAAAACATTGTGAGGTGGAAGTCGTAAGAGATTTAGCAAAAAAAGATGCATGGGATCCTTCAGGACATGCATCAGACTCAGGTCAGGAGGTTCCAGAGTTGATGCTGGAGCTGTGTCTTGAAGCCAAATGGAGAAGGCGAGGAGGGGAGTTCGGAGAGGCAACAGCTTGTACGCAGGGGAAGCTCGATAAGCTGCGAAGTGCAGGCAGTTCACTGTGGCTGGGGAGTGGCCAGGTGCAGATGGTGAGGGCTTAATGAGTCAGGGGGGTGGGGGGGGGAGAGCGGTCAGCAGGGGTGGTCACTCATTGTTGGCTCCTCAACCTGGCCTTTAATTCTTACCTAGGGATAGTCTATTCCTCCCCCCCGCCAAGCCTGGCCAACATAAGTCATCCATCCTTCTGTCTCCTTTATTTCTGATTGTTCATTCCCCTTGTCGTAAATAAACATGCCTCCTCTACCCTCCCAGCCCCCCCAAATCTTAACCAGAAGCTCACTCTGAGACAAGGATTAGCAGCCATCGCTGACCTGCTGCTCTGGCAAGACCATTGCCAAGAGCTGGAATGGAGGCAGAAGCAGGGGTGAATCTCCAACACATCCTGCCCCCACCCAGCTGTCTCTGGGGAATCGCAGAGGGCCCTGCCGATTCACAGGTCGTGAACACCATGACTGACCGCAGCAGAGTCATAAGCTGAGGTCTGACTGTTCTAGAAAACCACTCAGAAGAGAGAGGTGAGGCGGCAGCAAGCACATGACGGGAAGGCAACCATCAGCTCAGCGTTTGTTGCATTCCTGTTATGTGCCCAGGACTGTGGGAAAATATTTGTCAGCGGCGAACAGTAGACAGTGAATATGTAGCAAGGGAGGTCAAGCGTTCTCAGCACGTTTGTCACCCACAGTAACTCATTTCATCCTCCCCACGCCATATGAGCAATATCGTTGGGTAATGGCTAAGAGTTATTTGACAGTGGATGACAGTGGATGACACTTTAGTTGGGGAGTTGCGGCAGGGCCACCTTAGGTTGACAGCAAAAAGAAAGGGCAGTTCTCGCCTTAGAGAATGGGGAAGCCAAGACACCAGACCAGGGCTCGGGAGGGGAAAGACTTGGTCAACTTGGAGAACAAAAGGTTACTGTGGTTGAGTTCAGGGAGGTTAGAGGGAGCTGGTGAGAGGAGGAGGTAGAAGGAGGCTGCAGCAGGAGGCTTTGGGTCTTGCAGGCGGTGGGAAGGAGGTTCTATTTTATTCTGAAAGCCTAGGAGAGCCTGGGAAGGGAGCTAAGCTGATTGGATTTGAATTCCGAAATAATGGCTGCCCTGTGGGGAATGGATGAGAGATTGGCCCCGGTGAAGCAGGGAACCCTGCCAGCGGCTCTTGAGGTGGCCCAGGCGAGAGTGAAGGCGGCCGGGTCTGGAGGGGTGGCGCAGCTCTGTGGAGGAGCAGCCGGTTTGTGATTGCAATCAGTCAGTGGAGGATGTGGCGAACCTGGGCCCAGGTGGTGGTGGAGCGACGGGAGAGGCGGCCCTAAGCGAACCTGTTTTTCTTAGATGTAGAATGGTGAGATGGAATGGGGAGGTAGAATGGTGAGGTAGAATGGTGAGGTAGAATGGGGAGATAGAATGGGGAGATAGAATGGTGTGGTAGAATGAGGTAGAGTGGGGAGGTAGAATGAGGTGGAATGTAGTGAGGTAGAACTGAGGTAGAATGGGGAGGTAGAATGGGGAGGTAGAACTGAGGTAGAATGGGGAGGTAGAATGGGGAGGTAGAATGTTGAGGTAGAATGAGGAGGTAGAATGGGGAGATAGAATGGTGCGGTAGAATGAGGTAGAATGGGGAGGTAGAATGAGGTGGAATGTAGTGAGGTAGAATGGTGAGGTAGAATGGTGAGGTAGAACTGAGGTAGAATGGGGAGGTAGAATGGTGAGGTAGAATGGGGAGGTAGAATGGGGAGGTAGAATGGAGAGGTAGAATGTTGAGGTAGAATGAGGAGGTAGAATGGGGAGATAGAATGGGGAGATAGAATGGTGCGGTAGAATGAGGTAGAATGGGGAGGTAGAATGAGGTGGAATGGGAAGGCAGTATTGAGGTAGAATTGAGGTAGATTGGTGAGGTGGAATGTTGAGGTAGAATGAGGAGGTAGAATGGGGAGGTAGAATGAGAGGTAGAAAGGGGAGGTAGAACGGAAGGTAGAATGCTGCAGCTAGAGTGTCCAGTGAGAGGACGAGTTTCCTTTCATTATAGGGTTAGGTGCCCTGGGGATACCTGGGAGGAGCCGCAGGGTGCGCAGCTGGCCTGAAGTGAGGCCTCAGGATCACTCTGCGTACCCCTCATAGGGCCTTTGGGCGCCAGCATCTCTTTGCCCCCCGCAGCACCGCCTGGGATGTATGCACCTGGAGGGGGCGGCCAGGCTGTCCTGTGCTTGACCCCCAGAAGGGGCTCTCGATGTCTGCCTTGAGCTGGGAAGGAAGTGCTCAGCTAGCAGAGAAGACGGTCATGGAGACAAGAGCTACGCGCCTGCAAGCGGGGCAGAGCCGTGTTTACGGGAAAGCAGCAAAGTGGAACTGAGAGAGGCAGGGCTTTCCCCAGACTCTTTCCCAGAGAGGTCAGATTCTTGGTTATTCCTCCACATCCCCCACCCGGGTCTGAGTGAAGTCCACTTGAGTAGCGCGTCATTTAACACCCCAGCTGTTCCCATCAGTGACCAGTCTGAAAAAAAGGGAATCCGGGTGCTAATCTTTACCTGCCTGAGGCACCAGGAGAGGAGGTATGGTAGCCAGGGGTGGTCAGCAGTGGGGGGGGTGTGTCATCAGCTTCCTGCCCTTAGCTCGGCCTTGACCTCTGCCCCTGTCAGGAGCCCCTGGTGCCCCTTGGAGCACCTGTGCTGTGGAGCCTGTAGTTGCCTCCTCAGAATAATGGTTTTTAAATGCACAGAACAAAACAAAGAATTGCAAAATGAAACCATGTATGTTGATAAAAAGATACAGCAAGACGGTTTTTTTTCCCCAATTTGAGAGACAGTAATATATCTTAACACATTAAATCGCAAGATCTAGCAGCAGAAAGTCCCGTAATTTCAAAGCAGAGATGAGCGTCAATGATATTCCGAGGTATCTGCACAACTGTAAATGGTATGAAAAGATCTGATTTCTTTGGGTGATAAGTCACAGGTTGGGTTCATACCGCTGTGGCCTGCGTTCATAATGAAAGGAAATGCTCGATTTCAGTTTGAAGTGACTAAAGATTTATTTTTCTCCTCCACTTTCCTGGATTCCCTGCATCATGGGAACTGGGGGTGCCAGGCACCCCTGCTCCAACCATTCACTTCAGTTCCCAAGAGTGTTTCCGAAACCAGTGACTGGCAAAGCAGTTTTGTTTCAAAAGTCCTTTGATTAGTATCTTTTGACAATAGGGGGTTGATTCCCCTCTGTAGCTTCTGGACCAAGCACTTAGCCTAGAGTGTTCTGCTAGTGTAAGCTGGTGGGTGGATAGATGAGTAGAAGGAGAAGCCTCCAAAAAGCTGAATGAAGGGCTCAAGACTCACAGCTCATTTGCAACAGAGCTTGAACCCACGTATCAAGAAACTACGTAACAAGAAACTACGTCTCTTGTTCTCAGCTCTCATTTTGCTGCTTTTGTTCTAACGCCTTTACCCAGCGCAAAGGCCATGTTCGTAAATTCTGCTATTGTAATCACGGTGAAGAACAGTCCTGTCAGTCTTCGCTTTGCTTCCAGAACACCTACAGCCCTGTGTTCGCTGCTCTTAAATACACAGCAGCTGTGTACTGTCTATGGACTGAGATGGCAAGAGACCCAGAAACTGTCTCTTCCAAGCTGTCAATGAACCGTGGCTGTGAAATGTGGAGAAGGCCAAGATGCAATGTAGTAAGAAGTACGGAATTAGGTTAGGATTGCTCCACAACGCAGAACCAAGACCTGGTGTTTACAAAGGGCAAATGTGGGCTCAGTTACAGAAGTCTGCAGTGATTAGGTCTACTTAGCGGTATCCTAGGGTTGCCTTGTGCGATATTGACTGAAGAAGTTCAGACATTGACCCATGTATTTTTTTTTTTATTCATTCAATACTGTTTATAGACAACCAACTGTATGTCAGATGCTCAGGTGAATGCCGCATTCAAAGATAAATGGTTGTAGCACTTAGTCATACTGTGAGACAGACAATAGATAAAATTGTTTAGATGATAATTAGGTATTTTGAGGGAAACAGGTGGAGTTCAAAGTCACCCTAGTCTTGTGTCTATGAGGGGAGAACATTGAACTTGAAACCCTGGAAGTTCAAAAATCCAGCCTACAAGAGAGTCAAGGTGGGGAAGGAGGGAGCTGGATAAAGTAGCTCTTGCAAAGGCCCTGAATCCAAAGATGGTCACTTGTTACAGTATCTAAAATCAGGCTGCCTAGGAACTAAGGGAAGAGAAAAGTGACCAGATCTGACTCAGGTAGGACCTAGGGAGAAAGTGAGGGTTTTGTTTTGTTTTGTTTTTGAGAAATCCCTGAAGAATTTTTGGTGGGGGAGTAACATGACCTTTTCTGTATCTGACAGGATCACAGATGACTAGATGGAGATTAGATTGTAGCTTGAAAGGAAAAGAACAGAAGACTTGCTGTAGATTAAGAGTGAGGTGCTGGGGGTTGGACTGAGCAGAGATTGTGAGGTGGGGAAGACCCACTTGAGAGTGTTGAGAACTTCAGCTGAGATCTGTCGTGCACGGGGTGGAAGGGGTGATGGAAAGGAGTTGGGGTGGTGCTCTTTACCATGATGACGATGGAAGAGCAGGGTTGGAGGGAAGAAGGGTCTGGGTCAGCATTGTCCAGTGCCTCTGAAATGCAGTGATCGAGTCCAGTGTTTCTCCAAAGGGTGACACCACTGCTTAAATGCACTTAATAAAGTGTATTTTTAAAATGTGGGGGAAGGTACCTTTCACCAGAGTGATAGACACTTTATGGACAGGAATGGAAATGCTGAAATCCCTTCCCCATACAGGGCAACCCCCCCCCCCAACAAGGAGACACCCACCCAGAATGTCAGAAGCTTCCTCGTGGAAAACATGGGTGGGCTGAGTCTCTTTCAGCTCCCAAGAATGTAGAAGAATGTATTGTTCACATTATCAGCCATTCAGACCTTTTTGTGAATTATTCAAGTGAGGTTGTCTTTTCATAATTGACTGAAATTAGTCACAGGGAGGGGGTGGAGATTGGGGTTGAGGATGGGGTGGAACGCTGGAGGAACATACAATCTTAATTTTTATTATTATTATTGAGTTAGGGTTGGTTCGCAGCACTGTATGTGATTCAGGGGAAGAGGGTCACAGCTCCTCACCTGTGCATCCCCACATGATCCCCACCACTGCAGCACCCATGTGCCTTTACTAGACACCAGTGAGTCCCTCCCACCTTTGTTCCTACCCCCACCCCCAGTAGCCTCAGTCCTGCAATCATATTTCCAAACATCATTTTGGTTCAGTTTCATCCATTCCTTTGTTTTCTCTGCATTCCACTGTGAGTGACACCATCAGCTTCAGCATGTTTTCCTTAGCATCACCCCAGCCAGTTCCATCCAACTTGCTGCAAATGGCAAGAGGCCACCTTCTTCAGAGCTGAGTAGTATTCCACCACGTGTATAAGTATGGAATGCACGCACCACATCTGCTGGATCCACTGTTCTGTCTCAGGTCATTTCCACAGCTTGGCTATTGTAAGTAGTGCTACAGTGAAGAGAGGGCTGCATCCATCCCAGGGAGGACATAGACTCTAGGAGGGATGACGGTGGGAGAGCAGGTGAATTATGTATGTGACACACGAACGTCGCTGTGCACGTTTCCTAGGTCATGGCGGCACACACCCAGTGCCTGCTGGTTGTACAGGCTGTCCAGCGGTGCCCCTGCACTTGCCTCTCCATTCGTCCTACACACTGTGAGCTTTTCCTTTTGACCATCTGCATCTACAACATAAATTCTCCCTTCCGATAATTATAGAGAGGCCATAAATTTCACCAGAACCCGATCGATGCTGCCTACTCTAGAAGAATAAAGAAAAGTAGCGGGAGCCTTAATGGCTAATAGAATCAGTAACGTGAGTGATATTGTTCTTTCCATCTCTCTTGATAAAGATAGTCCTTTATTCTCCACACGTGGGATTTTGTCTGGGCCTCCCAGCAGCGCTCAGAGGCCAGGCTTGTGTGTGATCGTGTCCATTTTAGAGATGCCATCACTGGAGTTCAGAGCCGTCTGCCAAAACTGAGCTGCTTGGGAGAGCAGACTGGCACGTGGGCACAGAGGCCCTAACATGAGTAGGCACGTGATTAGGTGATAGGAAACGAAACTGCTTCCGAGTAAGTGAATGGCACCTGGAAACAGGGCCCCAAACTGCTGCTGACTGGGCTTTTCGTCGACATGGAGAAAGTTGATGGGGACCTGGTTGGAGTTTTCCATGAGGAAAAGCCAAAATGCGGAGTCCTTTTAGGATGTTGAGGATGGAAGACCAGACTTTTGCAGGGTGCCACAGACTTGTGGCCCCACTTCTGCTGACAGTTCACCCAGATGTTGTCGTCACAGCTGGAGCTTGGCTATGAACACCGGGGTAACCTGGATCAGTGGGACCAGCCTTCACCCAGAGGAAGGTTTGAGAGTTGTGAACTTCACAGGGTGCCATTCACACCTCTAAATCTATGACTGACATCCCCTGGAGTTGTGCAGCGGGTATTTATTGCCAGTGAAGGATGGTGTGAAGGCCTAACTTTGAGGTCAAGCTGTTTCCTCCCAAGACTCATCTCCACCTGCTCGCCACACACAGGCATGCACACAAGCAAGCACACGCTCCCCTTCCTGAAGACTCACTCCCTCTTGGGTATGGTGGACCCAAGGCACTTTTGAGCCCAGACATCTTTTGAGACAAGGTGGCTTTTTTCCTCAAACTGAGAAAAGTTTCCCTCAGAGCGGACCGAAGTGTAGGCGTGACGTTATGGTTAGACATGGCAGGCAGGAGAAGCCGAATGACAACTCTGAGGGGGAACCGAGAAAGCCCAAAGGGGAGACAAGGTTTGGAGCTAAATCAAGATTGGATTCTGTCATGAAAGGCAGAACTGGCAAAAGCATCATTACAAGGCATTAACCTTGTTACACACAGGCGAACAAGCAGAGGCTGGGATTCAGAAATAAATTACACATAATAAAGTAGACAGAATCGGCTGAGAGCAACATTAGTGATTATGCCCTAAGGGGAGAGAAGGGCAAGACAGAAAATAGACCCCCAAAAAGAGTGAGAATAATCTCTGGACCCAGGGGGCCAAGTGCACTATTTCCCCCGTTTTTCTGCTCAGCTCCCTAGGTATTAACTTCACTCTTGTGAGGCGCTTTCTCTGGAGCCTGTCTTTCTTTTGTTTTCATTTGCTGAAATGAGCTTAAGAAAACCATTCAGAGGGCTCTTTTTTCCATTCACTGGGACCTGTCCATTTATATGTGTTTCCAGCACAAAAGAATCCATTTCCATTCAGCCACGGCAGCCCTTGGAGTTGATGTGAGGCCCAAACCCACTCTTTCCTGTTTTCTTCCAGGCTCATTGCCGTAATTGGCTACAAAGTCCTGATTCTGGTGAGGGTCCTCCACGGGGAGAGGAACAAGCACTCATCCAGCTTCTGTATCTCAGAGCTAAGGAACAGTTGGAGTCTGTGACTACTCCTGACACACTGACTTGTTTTTGGTTACAAGTAACAGAAAATGAATCAACACAGGTGACATCCCTTGTTAACTTTTAAAGTCCATATACAGTGGTGTCTTCAAGAAAGGGGGGTGTTTCATCGTTCCCTTGCACCAGTCTTAACCTGGTGATTTTCATCCTCCATCTTGAATCTCATGTGAGGAAAATGGCTGCCACCACTCTTCATGTAATGGACTCCCATGACTGATTGCAAAGGAAATCCTCTTCCCAAGAAGGAAACATTACTGGAAACCTCTCTAGTGGGCTTATTGTGTGTCATTGGCTCGTATCACCTGACCACCCCTAGTTCTGAGGGCTAGAAAAGGAAGTGTCTGGTAGTGGAGAGTGGATGATCATGTGACTTGAGTTTACTATACTTCCTGAGCAAAATTAGGGATCTGGTGGTAAAGGATGTGGGAATAACTGCCAGGGGTGTGTCAGCCTCTGTTTATGTTTTTAAATAAGGTAATGACAGCAAATATGGATTAAATGTTACTGTATCAAGTCTCTGTTCCAAGCTTTACCAAGGCTTGTGTACTGACTTATAATAAGTCGATAGTACAAATGCTGTTATTACTGCCACCATGTAGGGAGGAGATTGAATTGGAGAGGTTGGTATACACAAAATTACCTAACCAGAAAGTGACAAGACAAGAACTGAAACCCAGAAGCCCCAGCTTACTATATCACTGTTAGTACAAAAGATGATAAAATATTCCAAGTGGCACACGGTAGGTACATGTTACTGATGCTAATATCAAGCAACTTACCAACAGATTATTGTCAACTATTATCTCTTTTTCATAACCACCCCACTGATCAGGCATCACCAGCCTCATGAACAGCCAAGAAAGCCAAACCCAAGAGGGCAAATAGATGATCCATTTCATCCCATGGGTGAGAACCAAGTTCAAAAGCAACTAGAAGCCCTTGACCCTTTGTCCGAGGCAGTCTGTTCCAGGCCGCTCAAGTTTGGGAACGTTGATTTAATGGTTGTGCTACATCCCTAGGCAACTGATTCAGGACTTCACTTGGAAAATTACCATGGTTGAAGTCAGAAGTCCGGGGAGGATACTAAAAAGGGTGAGGTGTAATTTGGGAGTAGTTTTCTTTTGTTCCCTTTTTTGAGCCACCTGTGTTAATTGGGGGCCAATCTTTGGCGAACAGACTATCTTCTCCTACCTCAGCAAAGGTTACCTGTGATATCATGGTTTTTGGCCAAGCAGAATAGCTACTATTATTAAGCACTTACTGTATACCAGACACGAGAGTACTTGGTCCTCTTTGATCCTTGTTGATGGGTAGTCAGCAGTCTGTGGAATTATTCTGTTTCTGGCATAGAGGAGAATGGGATCCTCCAGTTCTCCTGCACAGACAGCAGTACTAGAACATTCCATGCCCAGATAGAGATAACACCCAGTTCTCTGACTTAACTTCTCTGAGCTACTCAAGTATTTAATAAAATAGGCTTGGTTGGCTGATCTTAAGTTTGAACAATTTTGGTTTTATTTGAAAGGAAGATGTGTGGTGTGGGTTGGGTTTTTTTTTTTCTCTAAAGGTCAGTTGATTTTTCTTTTTCTGCTCAAAGTCGTGAGGTATCCTTATCTAAACAGTCATCTATTGTTCTGATTCTGAGACCCACAGAATCTTTTTTAACTTTAACAGGAGAGTTTTTCATCTTCCCCAACTGCAGAAAAAGTGTCTTTTAACAGGGGGAAAGATTTAAGGGGCTTTGAAAAAATCTTCAACTGAGTTCACGCTGGAATATCTTACGCAAATAAGTTACTTTCTCTCAGGTGACAACATCATTTTCTTGATGCGTGAGCACGGCGTGAGAGGAATCCCTGCTAACTAATCTTTTCCTTACAGCGTAACTTCAACAAAGAAATATAGACGACCTTTTAGAGACTTCAGAAATCAATTTGGCCCACGAATCCATTTAGTTTTGATGTTAATGAAACTTGGTGGGTTTAAAAATAATGAATATTTAATAGGACAGAAATTGAAAGACATAAACACTCGGCAATAATGAAGTTAATAAGTCTTAGCCACCCCCTCACCACCACCACCCCCCTCCTCAAACAGGGCAGATTTTAGGAGTTGTAGCCAGGCTGGCTCAAGTTCATGGGCTCTCTCATTGGCTCAAACTTTAATGTGCCTTTGAAACCCCAGGTGCAGTTGGGACGGGGTGCGCTGGCAGATGAAGTCTGCTATCACACTGTGTTCAGTCGCTGCAGACAGCCCTGCTCCCTCTAGCTCCCTATCTGCCAGAGATTTGTGTAACAAACTCAGCTTCCTGCCGTTGAAGGCCGGCAGCAGCATGAAGCACTTCAAGCCTTTAAACAAGAAAAAGACATTTTGGGGGCCACTCTCTCTGCTCTGGCTTGAAAGCGGGGCTTTATTGAATGCTCAGGGCGAGCATGTGATGCTGGGCGCTTAAAGCCCCAGACCACTTAAGCGCCTCGGGTTGGGAGTGATGCGTTTCCTTTCCTTCAGATCAGCAGTGCCCCGGCTAACCCTTACCCTGGCTTTCTCCTAGCCCCGGGCTTCTGTCTTGTCCACGCCGGGCTCATCCGCTTTCGGGTCTCTGAATGAATAACCGTGTTTGTGGGCTTTCCCTCACCCCCTTCTTCTACATCCATCATCCCGCCTCTCTGCCCTGGTACCCAATTGGATGGTCTGTCTCATTCTTGGGAAATGGCTTGTTGAACCTCACAGAAGCCAATTCCCAGCTAAAATAAATTGCAGCAGGATCCTGCAAACAGCCAACTCGAAGATTGTCTCCCTCCCGATTCAGCAATGGGCTCTTTCTTGGCAATAAAGTCACTCTCATGTATCAGCTGGGGGAGTGTTAAGTGGATGGCTCGCTCGCTGCTGGCAATCAATACATGTTAATACATAGTAAACAGATGGCTTGCCATGGACTGGGCAAGCCTGGTGATTCTGCAGATAAAGGGGACGAAGCTTGCCTCTGGGATCTGATTGAGAAAAATATATCTGGGGCCTTAGGCGCTCGCCCAGGGGGGCATGAGTGACATGAGAATTACAGTTAAAAACGCCCTTTTTGTTGTTAGAGAGTCTTTCCTAAAAAACAACTGTGCCTTTGTGTATTCATTTAGAAAGAAGGGGATCTACCGGAGAGAGTCAAACCCATCGCGTCATCTACCCTGATCCACTCTGACCTGACATCTGTTTACGGCACCGTGGTCTTGAACAAGACCGTTCTGTTCCTGGGGACAGGAGATGGCCAGTTGCTTAAGGTTGGTTCCCTGCGCTTTCTTCATTGCTGAGTTTAAGACTGATCCATCTTGTGCTTTTTTATTTTTGTTCTGCTTCTGCGTTATACACGAATCCACACTCCTCCCCAGAGACCCTCTGAAATGATTTCCAGAAATTTCTGGAAATCTGTATGTAATCACCTCCCCAGCCAGGTAAGGAAGCCCCAGCCACCCTGTTTCCCAGGAGCCTGCCAAGTTATTTTCCCTTCCTTACTCGTAAGATGCCAGGGTGAGGGGCAGCAGGGTCTGGTCCCTACCCCATCCCTGACTCACCTTCCTAAGACACCTAACCTTTCAGTTCTCTCCCCTTTACAATGGAAATGTCCAAAAGCGCCTAATTTCTCACACCGTCAAAGAGACCAGAGATTACACACCTTGAAATGAGGAGAAAACAGGTGTTCCTTCCCTCCAGCCCATTTGCCACCCACAGAGGGGGTTTGTTTTCTGCCCTTTGTACCCACACATACCACAGAGAGGTTAGAGAGCTGAAATCCTTTGAGAGTCTCCTTGACTTTTATCCTCCAGGACTATTTTCTCCCCCATTGTATGGAGGGAAATGGAGATTTTTGAAGATTATGGTCGACTGGACATTTTTTTTTTTTAATTCACTTTTGGGAGGTCTCACTGGGAGGAGGAGGAAACCCCCATCAGAGCTATCTAGTGGCTTGTCGCAAGTGATGTGGTGGCTATCCTGTCAATTCCATCAGCCTGAATGTACTGAGTATCTCCTGTGACCTCCATCAACATGTAAGACTAGGAGCTGCAGTGTTTCTACCTCCACAGACTGAAGCTCCTTTGCTTCTCTCTAGCTGGTGGATTTACTGTTCAGATGGAATCCTGACACATTTGCTTTCGCACCTGATCTCCACTGATAGCTAGCTGTGTGACTTTAGTTGAGTCCCCTGCCTTCTTTGAGGCTCCTTGTGCAGATGATTTCCCCTTTGTAGACTGTGGTTGTACTAGGCTAGAAAACTCCCTGCTTTTCAAGTAAGCTGTGGTGTTGCACGGCTTTAAGCCCAAGCCTAGGATGGGAGGCTGAGACTGGGAATCGCTTGAGTCTGCGGGTTCGAGACCCGCCTGGGGCAACATAGCGAGACCTAGTCTCAAAAAAGAGCTGGGTATGGTGGTGCACACCTGTAATCCCAGCTAACTGGGAGGCTGAGGCTGGAGATCACTTGATTCCGGGGTACCCCCAGGCAACATGGCAACACCTAGCCTCAAAAAAGAAAAAAACAAGAAAACCCCCGCTTTTCTGACTAGGCGTGTTTCCTCCACTGCACACTTCCCCCCCCACTCCAGCCTGCCTTCCCTGCCTTCTCCACGTGTGTGTCATGTTCTTGTTCCCCCACTTCTACTCACGGTGGTGCAGCCCTTCCTGGCGTGCAAGCTTGCTTTTTCTCCCGCCTCCTTTACTGAATTCCATGTGTCTCTACTTTGGCTGGGCTCAAGACCACCTCCTTTTGGAGGCTCCCTCAGCCTGGAGTAATGCTGTTTTTCCTCTTCTCTCCTGAAATACTCATGATTATCTGTGCAATTTGTTGGCTCATTACAAATGTCTTGCTTTGCTACCGCCTAACCTTTTCACTGGTGTTTGTTTTGCCTGCCCAACTTGAGTTTAAACTTCTTGAGAAGGGGGCCAGGAATCCCCACAGCCTGATGTAGTACCGTGTGCCTGGTAGGCATTTGATTTAATGTGTTTTCTTTGGAGGAAACCCAGTAACATATGGGAGGGAGTTTGTTTGTATACACATTCTTTTAAAGTCTACATTGATCATCTTTCCTGTTGTGTTCGCTTTATTTCCTGGGGAAAGGTAAATACCCATCATTCATTCGCTCCAACTGGCCCTGGTGTGAGGCAGTATCTTCTGCTCCATCAACCTGGTCAGGCCCATTGGACTCATTACCCGGGAAGCCTCCATCAATCCCAGCTGGACGGCCTTCACCAATGATCTCTTCAGATTTAGGATATTTTTGACGAGCGTTTTGACAAGAACACTGTTTCCCCAAAGCCGAGCCAACCAAACTGTTACATGGTAAACTGGAGGTGAAGGAACACTCGGCTATAAATAGTTCCCCCTGGGACGGCCTGGTGTCACCTGTCCTGTTTGTTCACCCCGCGGCTCCTGTACAGCTGGGCACTGTGGAGGCACCTGAGGGGTGGGACTGGGTGCAGCAACGAGCTGCCAGGGAAAAGGTGGCTGGCCAAAGCCTGGGCTTTCTCAGCACCTTGTATGGGGTGCCTCTTTCGAACCTTCCACCGTGGCCTCGTTCTCAGAGTCCCAATAACAGGGCAGCTTGACGTGTTGCGTGTGTCTGTGAAGGTCTTCACAAGGCCTCCTCCGTGCCCATCTTTCTGCATGATTTAAAGCCGGCCTCCCCACAACCCAGCGAAGCGGATACGCTAGGCCCATCTGCACACAAGGAAACAGGCAGGGAGCTGGGCAGTGTGCCAAGGTCACACAGGCAGAGCAGGGGTTTGAGCAGCAGCTGCTTCTGCAACTGCACTCGAACCCCTCAGGCTGCACGGGTTCTGTAACCTCTGCCCCAGCGAGGTCCCTGTTCCCTGAGGGCTCTCTGAAGTGGGGTATGGCGAGGAAGAAGCTTGGTAGAGGCCCAAGGTCAGGTGGATCCATGGATGGGGTGGTGAGGGCTCTTAGAGACTCAAGGAAGAATCCCAGCTTGAGAAGGCTCATCATTGGCTTCAGATATCTCACTGACCTAACTTTTGAGGAATTAAAGCTTCTCAGCTTAAGGTTCTCCCCCTCAGGTGGTGGTGGTTTCAAGGGACATCTTGGAGCTGACATGGCTCTGCCAGGCTCCTTGGGGCAGCTCAGTTGTTCCTGTCTCCCTCAGGTATCCTAGGTAGAGATCCTTAGCCCCTCAAATCCTGGGGTCCTCAATACCCAGGATTGTGCAGATGATTTGGAAAGCACAAATAATCCCCAAATGCAAATCCCTTTGTTTCAGAAATGTCAAGCTTCTCCCTTGCCAGACTTGTCACCAAAACTGTGAGGAAAGACGAACGCTGATAGACACAAGCTTGGCTTCTTAAGCCGCAGGGTGGAGGCATGAACAAGTGGAGGAAAACAAAACCCAACCAAGGCAGCCAGCGGGAAGAGGGGAGACAGGGCTTGGCTCCACAGCCTGACTCTGCCTCCCAGACAAGGAGACTCGATGGCATCTCAGCAGATGCCAGGCAGTGTTGTATGTGCCTGCCTGGATCAGAGGCAGGGAACAGCAGCGAGGGGATAATTGCTGATCTTATACCACCAAAACACACATACTCACCCCAACCCCCTTCTTGATGACTGCCGTCTCTGAAAAACTCATGGACTTTTAACATGGTACAATTGAAAACATTTAAATCCCCCCTCCCCACAGTGATTTAATGCTGGAGGATGAGGGAAATCAAAGAAAAACTGTCCCTCTTCTGTCACGTGGAGGCATCTGCCTTAGCATTGCAGATCCCTTGTTTGTTTTGGGTTTTTTGTTGTTTTTTTTTTTTTTTTTTTTTGTTAACATAGTTGAGGTTAGACTCTCTCCAAGTTGGCATCTTTTTTCTCTTCAGTTAATGAAGGAAAATGCTTATATTAAAATGTTCTGGCAAGTTCCTCGTAAACAGTACTTTTTAAATAGCTGTATCTTGTTCCATAATATGGAAACATTCTTTTGAGCTTAAGCCAAGATATTGACTCACTTTCGAAGTGTCTTTAAAGACATGTACTTCTTCCAGGTGAGCCGGCCCTACCTCCGAAGGTAGCTGTTCCTTATGATTAATGGCAGAGCCGATGGCCACAGTATGCTGATACCTTTACCGCCTCTACCCGTTGCCTTTGTTCTATAAGGTTTTTAAGTCGAAGGAATTTGGAACTGAAAAGGTCTCTTGAGAGCATCTGACCTGCCCCCTTATTTTATGGAATGTAGTTCTAACGGCCAAAGCATGTCAACCCCTCTCCCTCTGGCTATTTCTTCATTTTACTTCCTTTCTGAAAATGATTGTATGCTGCAATTTTTCATGTGTCAGCGTCTCCACCGAGGTCAGCTGAAAAAGTATGGGCTCACTGAAGTCAGCTTCTGGGAATTCACATCATACGTGTCCCACAGCCAGGTCTCTGCTGAGTTACTAAAAGCACATGCAGCTCTTCCTCCAGATGATGGTGCACACTATTGTGGCTGGGATGCCTTTCAGCTGGCTTTGTCATCTCCTTTAGAAAATTGTCCTTATTTCAAGGGCAGAATGGAATATGTTGAGCTTTTCCAGGTGGTAAAATAAGTAATAATGGAATATGCATGAAAAAGGAAAGTTGTAACTTTAAGCATGCCCATTAACCTTTCTCATAAGCATAAAAGATAAGAAGGTTGCAGGTGAGGAATAGTAATAGCTCACATTTCCGAGCTCTTAACTATGTGCCAGGCATTAGAACGGTGTCTGCATGGGTTAAATTGTTTAACCCTCACAAGCTGGTACCATTACCATCCCTACTTTATAGAGGAAAAAGGCGAAAGCTCGGAGAGGTCAGCCAACTTGCTCAATTTGAACTAACCAGCATATCCTCTAACCCAACTGTACTGATGATTCAAATGTTATCTGTAAAGGTTGGTGGAGTTTGTGGAACTGGTTTATATTGTCTTTTGTTTTGTTGGAAAATGGTTAGATTTCTTTATTACAAAAATTAAATTAAAAATTTATTTTAAAAAATAATTTATATATATATATATATTTCACATCTTTGTATTCCCCAGGGTTCACCCACCACCTCTCCTCCCTGACTGTTCCCACCCTCTCCCCTCCCCCCCAAGCTGTGTACTTTAGTTTGGTTGTTAGCTTGTTTTGACTTTTCCTTCTGGCCTTTTGTTTGTTTTTCCTATATCCCATATATTAGTGAAACCATTTGAATTCTTTTTTCTAACTTGTTTCTGCTAGTATGATCCCTCCTAGGTATATCCATGCTATCATAAATTCATCAAATTTGTCATTTTTAATTGATGAGTAATATTCCATTGTGTATATAGATCACATCATTTTCATCCATTCATCTCTTTGGGGACATTTGGGTTGTTCCCATGTCCTTGCAATTATAAATAGTGCTGCAGTAAACATCTGAGCACAGGTGTCCCTTTGTACAAACATTGAGATTTCCCTTGGGTAGATTAACAGAAGAACAATTGCTGGGTCAAATGGCAGTTACATTTTCGTTAGTTTGAAGGTCCTCCACACAGCTTTCCATAGTGGCTGGACCAGTTTACATTCCCACCAGTGGTGTAAGAGTGTTGGTTTGTATTTTCTAATATTGGAGTACCTGGGTTACTTGAAGTTTATTTGAGGTTTCTTGAGAAGGGGCTGTGGCTTCTGTGGTTTTTGCTTGTTTCTATTTGGGGATGGCCTCTGGTAGCCCACTGCATACAGACTTCTGTACTAACAGAGGGCAACAACCTCTCATCTCAGGACTGCCAGCAGTTCTGGGGAGTCTCTGAACAACCTTTGAGGCCCCACCATTTCCTCAGTGTGCTCCTTTAGAGCCAGGTGGCAAATCTGTGTTCAAGTTGCTTCTTGAGATGGCTCCAAGAGTAGGAGTCTGGTCTTGAGTTCCTCAGCACCCCCAGGACTGAAGAAGAATTCAGGGTCCAAGAAGCCATCCTACGCCCTTTCCCCAAAACCCAGAGAAGCACCACCCAAACCCTGGAATCAGGAGTGGCTGACTAGGTGGCCGCTAACATCCTGCTGCCACTTAGGGTTTCATGTATCCAAGCTGGAAGCCGAAGTCAGTCCAGTTCCAGGAAGTCCTCCCTGCATGGAATCGGAGGACACATTCTGTAGCCCCTGAAGACTCTGCCCGAACTCTGGCTATCAGGGTTGTCTAGTGAAGTGGAGAAGGAGAAAAAAATACTTGATAAGGTCAAGCTCTGTTTATACTCCCATAGAATGTTTGAATAAGGAAGTGGAGGCAGGAGAACCCGGGACAGAACTTGGAACTGGAAGTGAGGGTGGGAGGGATGGCTGAGCTGAGGTAATGGAGCAAAACGTGGAGAAAAAAGTGGGAAGTGGCAAAACTTGGAGAGATGATTAGCGCTTTAGATAGTCATGTGAAGCTACTTAAAAGTCCATCTCCCCCTCCCAGGCATTCCAGCTTGTGAGCTTACAGGGATTTCTCATTCTAGGACTATTCCATGTAATCCACAGATCTAAAACTTGTGGTCCAGGTTTTCTTTCTTACATGAAAATAAATAGAATGGAAATGAGAGGAATTTGCCTTAATCTTTATATTTCATTGCTATTACTCCTAACTACTGAAGCACATTAAATGCTGTGGGATAATTACCTTGCTTGTGTGTGTGTGTGTGTGTGTGTGTGTGTGTGTGAAAGAGCGAGAGTGAGTTTTAAGTCTTGGCAGCATATCTTTGGGAAAAATAAGCAAGGATGACTTGTTTGCTGTTCAACGGGTTAGCCTCACATAGTGAAACATAAGAAATTTGGTGTAAAATATTTCAGCTTTTTGAACACTTGTGTCTTTTTCCATCTCGTGGTAATAGTAAAGAAAAAAAGAGTCTTTTGTTTAATTTTTCTCCCCCTCATTTTCCTCACCATGGTATCTCTCCCGTGGGTGGTGTTGAACTTGTAACGCAACTAACTGTATGCTTGTGGAGTCTCACACACCATCCATTTCAGGACTGCAGTTGGGAAGATTTTTTTGCCTGCGATGAAAATCCCAAGGCTAGTTAATAACCTACCATGAGGCTTCAGCAAGATGTCAACAGAAACAATATGTTGACTTGAACTAAAATTCTCCATCAGGGAAAATTTGTTTTCTACACAGGCTTCAGCTGGGAAAACCTGAAGAGCCTTAAAAGCTTGACTATTAATAGAGATTTTTTTTTCATTGAATAAATATCGATTGAGCACCTTTTATATGTTCTGGGTGCTAAAGCTACAGAAGTGACCAAGATATAACATCCCTGCTCTCATGGTGGGGAGAAAGAATGATCTCATGAGGGGCGGACTCTAGATAATGACAAGTAGTGTGAAGAAAACAGGGCTGAGTAGACAGTGGGCACGTGGTCAGGTGACCAGAGTAAGAGAATCAGAGAACCTGGCCTTGGCGACTTGGAGGATGAAGGAATGTGTGAGAGCACCCTCAGGCTGGCTTCACTTTAGAGCTGTCTTAAGGGCATCTCCTGGAAGCAAAAGATTGAAAGTCCACATCATGCTCAGGGAGTGTGTGCGAATTGGATCAAGTTTCTCTTATGTAAAACTCAACCCATTTTGGGGTTTCTGTGACTCACTGTTCACTTCCTGCATTGCTTCACTGGCTGTATTCTTTTCCAAGGCTGCCCAGCTAAACTGAGCTGAGAAGCACACCCTCCCCTTGCTCCAGACTGCGGGCTCTCTTCTCTGTGAGGATGGTGATGTGAATTTTGCTGTTGGAAGATGATCCAGTGTCTTGTTGGTGTCCCTGAACGGGCCTGTGGGATGGGGATGGGTGGAGCAGGAGGTGAGACTACTGGAAACCAGGAGGAGAAAGAGCAGTGTCTCTCCCGTGGCCACCTGAGCAACCATGGAAGCGGAGACCCCACTTCCTCTGTGTCAATCCCTCTTGGGATAAAAATGAAAAGTTCCTTCTTTCATGCCCTCAGAGTTGGGGCCATTCTCTGGATAATCTCAGCAAGAAGAAAAAGAATGTGATTCATCTTCTAATATGCTTTACTTTTAAATTGTGTGTATTTTTAAAGATGTTCTAGTGGCCTTGTTCAAAACTCCAACGTTAGAACCACTATAGTAACATTTACGTATTCCTGACCAATGAATAATGAACAATGCAGTTTCTTGGGTGCCCTTCTAGAATGTTCTATGCGTCTTCAAGTAAAAAGGGGAAAATAGTCTCCCCTCTTTCATTAGATGTATAGCATATAGCACATTAACTACATATGGTATGTGTCTATAAACATGTATTTAAAATTATATATGCAAATATCCACACTTATTATTCTGTATTCAACATAACATATAATATGTTAGAGTTTTCTAATTATTTTTATGATTGAATAGTTTTCCACTGTTTGCCCTTTTTTTGTTTCTGGCTTTGTTTCCAATTTTCAAATGCAGCACATTTTAAAATTTCTCACAGTATATGATTCCTCCCCTTAGATGTGGTCATGTCGTCCTCCCAGCACCAGATATGGTCCATCGCCATATCTCCCCCCAAACCTGTCTCTTCCCCTCCCCTCCCGGATGCCTCACATCTCCATCAGCTTTCAATGTTTGTCTTGGTTTCTCTGTATTTCTCTTGTCAGTGAAACCGTCCGATGTTTATATTTTCCCATCTGGCTGACTTTGTTCAGCATTACCCTTTGAACTCCATCCGTGTTGCTGCAAATGTATGAGTTTCTCTTTTTTGATCACTGAGTAATATCCCATTGTGGCTCTGTGCCTCATCTTCTGGATCTGTTCTTCTGTTCTGGAGCTTTTAGGTTATTTCCATACCTTAGCTATTGTAAATAGTGATGTAGTAAACACAGAAGTGTAGGTTTACTTTCAAATTAGTGTTCTTGTGTTGTTTAGGTAGATTCCTAGGAGTGGAATAGCTGGGTCATATTGTTTGCACTGTTGATGACTGAATCACTTCCCTATTCTGGGGAAAGAACATTTAGGTTCTTCAGTCTTTTGAGTCTACCACGTAATGCCATTAATGAATATCTGTGTTATCCATGTATATGTATTATTCCATATATGTACAAAGGACTTCAGGGCCCCTGGGTCTGCTTCATACTTTTGATAGATAATCCAAAATCACCCTACAAGAAATCTCATTCCATCACTAGTGGAACATACCAGTTTGAACAGTGCCTATAGTTACCGGGACCAGTTTCAGACTGGGCCACTTTAACTTATTTAGGCAATTGGCTGGCAAACCATGGTATATAGTACTTTGATTTGCTCTTTTTCAGTGCGAGGAATGCCTTCTGGAACTCAGAGTTCCAGAAGGAGTAATGGTACTGTATCTCCACAGTACCGGGGAACTAAGTCCCTGTTGCCCCAAACTCTCTTTCTACCTCCTGCCCAACTGCATCAATCACTGTTCTAGAGTAAACAAAATAAGCCCCAACAGAAACTGCTGTAGCGCTTCTTGCTGAAAATGGAAGAGTCATGTTTTATAAATTAAGTTTATATTCATCATTTTTTCCTTTGAAGAAAATCTGCCAGGCTTTCACCCCTATCCATTTCATCATGTAGCTCTTAAAAGCTATGATCACTTTCATAAATAACTATAACCATGATGCGATGATCATAATTAACCAAATTACCAGTAATTCCTTAGAATTATCCGATTTTGAGTCTATATAATTAAATTTTCCTGAATGGCTGAAGAATATCTTTTTAAAATCATTTTTGCTCAACTTTGTGTCTCAGATCACATGTGGGGATTCTTCATCCATGGATGCTGACTTACCCAGGGAGTGAGACCGCTGTCCTGTCACCTGTCACACATTGTGGCTATAGCGCCACACGTTCATAGGGTGCCTTTCAGTTCATTCTGCTGTTCAGTTTACCGACGCTAAGTGGGAGTTAGCACAATGGCCTTGATCGGACTGGGGAGCAGCTTTATTGGCAAGTCCGTGAGGTGTCTGTGCCAGAAGTTGCCCTTGGCCCGATACATTCCTCAAGAGAGATCTGGGTGACAGCTCTTCTGCTCCTGAGTCTCACTTGAGAATTTTTCTACCACTCTTTATTTTTTTGAACTATCTTCCTATCTCTCTTCTATGCAGTCACCTTTTAGAAGTGAACCAACTCTGAATCTGAGCCAATTCATTTTTTTTTCTCTTTTTTTAGAGACTAGGTCTTGCTATGTTGCCTGGGATAGTCCTGAACCCATGGACTCAAGTGATCCCTAGCCTCAGCCTCCCAGGTGGCTGGGATTACAGGCACGTACCACCACGCCCAGCTATTATTTAGGTCTCACTACGTTGCCTGGGGTAGTCTCGAACCTGTGGGCTCAAGCAATCCCTAGCCTCAGCCTCCCAGCGCTGGAATTACAGGCATGCGCCACTGTACCCCGCTAAGACAATTCATAACGAATATGAATTAGTGGTAGGAGACAAGGACCTGGCAAGTTCACACTTGACTGTTGCCTGCATGATGCATCGTTCCTTTGTCTCACTTTTCTGTCATCCACCAGAACCTTCCATAGCAGTGGAAAGGTTCTATACTTAGGACCTAGTTAGTGTGGTGACCACTGGTTCTGTGTGACTAGTGACGGCTTGAAATGTGGCTTGGGTGACTGAGGAACTGATGTTTTTCTGCTTGCTTATTTAATACTTTTAAAATTTGATTTATATTTTACATCATTATATGCCCCAGGGTTCTCCCATCACCTTGTCCCCATGTACCATCATCTTAATCTTTGTGCCCATCCTTCCTCCGATTTGCCCCTCTTCCCCTCTCTTGCTCTAAGCTTCAGTTCTGTTGACAGTTTTAAATTTTACTTGTCCTTTTGTTTGTTTGTTTGTTTGTTTGTTTTCCCTATGCCTCACATATAGGTGAGATCACCCCATATTTCTCTTTTTCTTTCTGGCTTAGTTCCACTAACTTGATTCCTTCTAGGTCCACCCCTGTTATCACACATGCCTCAAATTTGTCATTTTTAATTACCGAGTAATATTCCATTGTTTACATAGACCACAACTTTCTGATGCATTCATCTGTTTGGGGGCATTTGGGTTGTTTCCATATGAGTAATATTCCATTGTTTACATAGACCACAACTTTCTGATGCATTCATCTGTTTGGGGGCATTTGGGTTGTTTCCATATCCTGGCTATTGTAAATAGTGCTGCAATAAACATCTGAGTACAGATGTCCTTTTGAATTAGTGTTTTGGTGTCCTTTAGGTAGATTCCCAGAAGTGGGATTGCTGGGTTGAATGGTAAGGAACTGAATTTTTAACTTGAGTTTAGATGTGTCTGTGGCCAGTAGCTACCTTGTTGCATGGTGCAGCTACAGTCATGTTTAAATGACTCCAGGCACAGAACATTCCCACTTCCCTTAGGACCTAAATGCTTCTGTTCCTTTTTTAAAAAGTTATACTTAATATATTTAATTAGCGAGACTGACTTTCACAGAGTTGCTCACTACTGAATTTAATGAGTAGGCTCTGTGGGAACTAAATCCACCTGGGTTTGACTCAGTACAGATGAAGGAAGGCACCATGTCAGGGTAAAACCAGACTTGGTCCAGGGTAACTCATATGCCAAACTGACAAGGAGTCTTTGGTTAAATAGCAAATAGTTTATTGCCATTGAGGTGTATGGATGCGGGTAGAGTGCCGATTCCAAAATGTGGATTGTCTGAAAAGAATTGTGGGTGCCATTTGTTGCTTTTTGAGGCATGTGCCCAAAGTTATCGATACCCACAGGGGTAGAAATGTGCATTTGGGTTTTACATCTGACTGTGACTGAAATGGCAAAATGTTGAGCACATTATTTGATTGGACCCAGGACCAGGCACAAACATGTGGCCCTTCCTGAAAAGGAGCTTGTCATCTGGTGGTAGATGATTAGCAGGAGAGCTCTGCTTTTGTGCTAAATATCCTTTATAATTCTTTTTAAATTAATTTTGTTTTTTAATTGATTGCATATATATATATATATATATATATTTTACATCGTTGCCTACCCCGAGGTTCTTCTACCTCCTTATCCCCTGTGAACCATCATCTTAATCTCTTGTGCCCATCCCTCCTCTGATTTTACCCTCCTCCCCTCTCTTCTCTATGCTTCAGTTCTGTTGACAGTTTTCAATTTTCCCTCTTCTTTTCTTGGTTTGTTTTCCCCATATCCTGCATATAGGTGAGATGATCCAGTATTTCCCTTTCTGGCTTATTCAGTTAACATGATTCTTTCTAGGTCTACCCATGTTGTCACAAATGCATCAAATTTGTTTTTTTGTTTTTTTGATTGATGAATAATATTCCATTGTGTACATGCACCGCAACTTTCTGATCCACTCATCTGTTTAGGAGCATTTGGGTTGTTTCCATATGCTGGCTGTTTTGAATAGGGCTGCAATGAACATCTGAGTACAAGTGTTTATTTGAATTAGAGTTCTGGTGTCCTTTGGGTAGAGTCCCTGAAGTGGAATTTCTGAATTGAATGGTACTTCCATGTTTGAGGGTCTCCACACAGCTTCCCACAGGGGCTGGACCAATTTGCATTAAGTATCCTGCATAATGCTTGTTTGATCCCTACAACAAGTGTGCACAAGGGAGAGGCTATCAGCCCCATGTTAGAGAAGAGACAGCTGAGACCCAGCAAGGTTAAATAAGTTGCCAGTTCAAAGTAACACAGCAACTTCGAGGTGAGCTCCAACAGACTCCATTTTTCCAGGAACGTGGCAGTAGTCTTCTCACTAGTTTCACACCCTGTTTGACACCCTTCCCTCTCACATGTCACCCAGCTGGTGGCAAATCCAGCGATGGGTCACCTAGACCCATCGCGAGTCACCTAGAGTAAGAGGCAGCACGTGTACACAGGCCTCCAACGCCGTCCTCGCCATTCCCTCGCGTTCCTTTCCGTTCAGCCTTGCTCACTGTGCCCAAGTACACTGGCTGCCTCCTCGTATTAGGGCCATTGTGCCAGGGCCTTATCGAAGAGCATCTTAATGACTCCATCACTTCCCCAAGCCCCTCAAGAGATGTCCAACCCTGAGCGTGCTTTCTCCATCTCTCCACCCTACTTTATTTAGACTGGTGTCACCTTCTGATGCACTTTATAACGTACTTTCCATTGTCTGCTCACACTCCCCTACATACCTACCCACAGCTGTTAAGTTCTATGGAGCAAGATTCCCTCCTGCCCCGCCCCCGTTTTGTTCACTGCCATGTTCCAAACATGGTGGACCTCCCATGGATGTCTGTTGATAGAAGATAAGTGAAACGCGGGTAGGTACAATTTCACAGCCACATTTGCTTTTGTTTTATATAGAAACACATACCTACTTGTTTAGGCCTGAATTGTCCTGATGACTGTCACATGCATGGTTGTGTAGATGCATGTAGGAAAATCAGTCACCTGGGCAGATCTGTGCTGAGCCTATGCCTTCAGTTTTAAGGTCACTCTTGATAAAGTACTAATGAAGCTGCCACTTACAGATTCTCATAAGGTCAGTTGGGGACAGGAATTGTGGACCACAAGCCTCCACCTTGTGGAATTCTGCCCGTGTGTGTGTTTGTGTGTGTGCACGCGCGCCTGACTTCATTCCCTACGGAAGCAGAAATAGCATATTACTACCAGTCTTGTTGATGACTGAGCCATGAGGGAATGGTTAAGAAACATGGTGCCTTATCCGATTAAGAAAAGATGTGGTTTTAGAGTTAAGCTACAGGTTTTGCTACCCTGCTATTCAAACTATTTAATATACATCATGTTTCTTCTTTTGCAAATAATAGGTTATTCTTGGTGAGAACTTGACTGCAAATTGTCCAGAGGTTATCTATGAAATTAAAGAAGAAACACCTGTTTTCCACAAACTTGTTCCTCATCCTAATAATACCACCTACATCTACCTAACAGCTGGGAAAGAGGTAAGTAGAAATACTACTTATTGCTTCTGACTTATGAGTAAAAATGAATTGATGTCATTATCTAGTGGCGAAGTTTTTCCTTCAAGCTACAAAGTCTAAACATCCCGGCAGGCTTTGAGGAGACCTGCGGTGGCTCACGATGTGGAATTTAAAATGTTACTGTCAGTAAGTAAGCAAATATCGCTTACTGAGACAATTTTATTATTGGCTATATTCCCAGTGCCACCTTTTTCAGAGGAGCGTATGATTGCAAGGAGTGACTGAATTTACACATTGTGTGGCCACTAAACAGCGACATGCATTTGAGAATACACTCAGTGGGACAGTCTTGGAAACTGGGGATTAGGATCAGGCCACAGTCTCATCCACATTCATGAACCAAAAAAATTATGACATTCACCCCCTCGCTCAACTTACCAGGCTGTTTCAGTTTTTCTTCTCACTTCCTCTTACTGAAATTGTAAAAACTGTCTTTTTATATTCTTCATTTTTTTCCAAGTATTTACACCAGGGGTGGTGGAGGGGGATAGTTGCTCTTATGGTCTAGTGGCTAGTTAAGTATGGTCTTTATAGATGTGCAGTTGTATATACACATACATACTAAGCAAGCTTAATGAGAATGTTAATAATTTAATGAGATAAAATTACAGAGGCTTGGGGAGGTTAAATAACTTGCTTAAGAAAATATATAGGGAAGGAGGCCGGAATTCTGCTCTGAACACCCATGGCCCACGAGATCAGAATTCCTATTTGTGCAAATCAAACAGGCCACAGTAGTTTCACCCCATGATCGTTCAACCTACAAAGTACAAAAAAGATCTTTGAGATGTTCATTCTTATGTAATGGGTGTGACAGATGCCCTGCCTACCCCCCATTTTCCACTCTCTTCCTCTCAGTCGTTCTAAAGAGAAGAGCGTGATAGCATGACATCAATCTGCATCTGTGGTTAGAGTCACAGGGTGGGTACACAAGTACTGTGTCGTTTCTGGTGTTCCTGAAAAGACCATGTGGTCCCTCTGCATGGTGGGAAGTCAGTTACATCACAATGACCACGTGGCCATGTCTGGACCTCACACCTATGTAAGTGGGTTCTTCATTTTCCAGAATCTTCTTGATCAGCTGACTTTGCCATTCAAGCATTTTCTCTCATGTTTCTTCTCCAGAGCATTCCCATGTTTGAAAAATTTGTGCCTACTCAATACAGTGCCTGTATTAAGTAACAATTCCCATTCTCAGGCTGTGTTTATCAAGGGCATCTCAAAACTGCCAACCAGGGAACAGACTGTGCTGCCACACAGAGCTGATAAAATTCCAACCCAAAGCAAAGATGCTTAAAATCTTGCTTAATCTGTGCATGTTGTTCCATTTAGCTTTTTGAAACATTGCAAAGAGCTTATAAATCCTCACTACTACATCTCTGGAATCCAAGACTTTAGGCTGGGAAATAATGACAAGTCCTCATTTTCTGGAAGGCGGGAAGTTCTAGTCCTTAAGCATTCAAAGTCTAAAGTCCTGGGAAAACTTTTCCAGTGACCATCAAAGCTGGTCATCCTGACGTTCTTCACATGAGTATTACAGCTTGAGATCCTATTTGCAAGACATTGGTTGAGCTGGTCCCTTCTCTAGAGAGACCAAGTCTAAGGAAACAGTAAAAGCCAACATCCATAGACTATGTAGCTGTTAAAAATATGTAGCTACCTGCCCTGCAGTGAGGGAGTTGCAGATCCATGGGAAGCAGATCCATGCAGCTCTTAGCATGTCCTCTCTGTTTTGCATAGTTACGTGAATTTAAGTACACTGTATAGTAGTTTTCATAGAATGTTCTAGAAATTCATTCTCCACTAAAAACTCTCAGTAGAAGTGGTCGTAGGAGCAGATGCTTCGTCCGCTCCTCCTGCTGGAGTATCGCTGGTGCTCAGCCTAGTCAAGGGCTCTAAGAAGCCTGGAGCTGAGGAAACCTATTTCGCTTTTTCAGCATTAGGTTTCACATGTCTGGTGGACCGAAGTGGACTCTTCTCACACAATAGCAACGGTCAACATTTATTGAGCATTTAGTATGTGCCAGTCGGTGTTTGTAAGGATCCAGTGAAGTGAGCCACCTTGTCAGCCTTTCGCAGGCGAGAAACCGGGGTTTGAGAGTTTGTGGCATTTATGAAAATCCTCCAGAAAGCAGTGTTTTGAGGGCTGCAAGAAGAGACCCTCATTGTGGCTGACTCTGCTCACCACCTGCTGCTGGGAATGGCAGGGCGTGGCTGTCATACAGTGAGTCCTGGCATCAAAGGCTGTTCCCCAGAAGAGCCCCAGCTTTCCTCACACATCCCTCTCAGAACTTCCTGTTTCTCTCACCTTTTGGAGACATTATGGATACTTTCTGACTTGGACAACTTTTTGGCCTCATGAATTCCAGTTTCCTCGCTCTCCGCTCTGGGGTTTTGCCCACAGAAAACGTACCACATGATGCCCTGGTGCTTCCTGCCTCCCACTGCCCCTGCTGCAAGGCTCTGCCCAGCCCAGCGCCCACTCTGTGGGCTTCTGCTTCCTGACAGCTGGCAGCGGTGGCTCTAGGGGCCAGGAGTGGCATGAAGCCCCCACGTTTCTTTCATCCTCAAGTCCGGTGGAGGGGGTGTGAGCTGGGCACCAGGGCCTGAGGTCACGGTGCCACCCTGAACGTGTCACCTCACATCCGCCTCCTTCCTGCCCAACACTCTTTACCCTCCATGGATGCTCACTTCCAGCGTGTCACTGACCACACAGTGACTGGCTCCCTGGGACAACAGGCGACCTGGGGCCACCATCCCCTTGGGAATTTGGAAACCACCACCCGCCCCTCCAAATCTGTGCATCAGACTCACCTGAGAGGTGGCCTTAAAACAGAGATCCTGGACCTGACCCACCACTGTGCTAGTCAGCACCCCACCCCGGGAGACTGGTGATCTGCACTCTCCAGATGCCCCAGCCCCTGAGAGACACCCCCACACCCCCCCGCCCCTGAGACCTGCCCAGGTCACGCCCGGGACCTTCGGCCTGCGCTGATAAACACACTCCGGTGGCCCTCATCAGATTCAGGGCGGCCCTCATCAGATCCGGGGTGTGGCTCGTGCTGGTGGCTCAGCCCTGACCCCGTCTCTTTCCTTTCAGGTGAGGAGAATCCGTGTCGCCAACTGCAGTAAACATAAGTCCTGCTCCGCATGTCTCGGGGCCGAAGACCCCCACTGCGGCTGGTGCCATGAGCATCAAAGGTATTTGCTGGATTCTCTCCCATCAGCCCTCGTACTCCAGGGACAGGAAGGAGGCGCCATGGGCCGGGGGGGGGGCTTGTTGCCCCACTTAAACCAGCCTTTCCGGTGACCCAGGGGGAAGGAATCTCCTCACAGGCGGAAATGTGACTGTGTCCCTGGAATTTATGTTCAGAGCCATTCCCAGCCCGGGGGAGGGGGGGTCCCTACCCTGCTCCCCCGCTTCCCGTGCTCAACCTGGGGGGGAGGTAGGCAGGAGCCTCCTGTCTCGCTTGCTCTTTCCTCAGTGCTCCCCTCTCAGCACGTCAAAGAACAGGGGATGCTGGAGGATTTACAGATGGAGCCGGGGACGCTTGCTATCTGCCGGCTCTGCGGAGCCGGGTTATTGATGGCGTTGTCTCTGGCCGCGCGTTGCTGTGGGCCTGATGTACTACTGTCCCCGTCCCCGGGCAGCATCTGCCCAGCCTGGGCTTGAATTACGATGCTCACGACCCAGCCCGGCTCAGGGGCGACTTGCAGCGGCTTCCTTCCTCGCCATGGCAGCTCCCAGCGTCGCCAGGACGGCCTGGTTGAATTCGCCGTTGCCATGGCAACGCAGTACTGGGGCTCTTGCTATACAAGCGAGGGGGTGCGGGCCTGAGCTGCAGCTCCGGCAGGGGGAAAACCAGCCGATCGGTGTCTGTCAGCTAGCTGCTTTCAGCTTTGAAAGGTGAAAAAGGATAAGAAGGAACAGAGCTGGTGCAGAGACGCTGAAGGCTGAACAAGGGGCAGTCTGGGGAGGGAGGAGAACTGGGGTGCTCCTGTGGGAGGAAGCCGAGACAAATGAAGGGAGAAGGGGGTGTGCCTGCAAGCCGGGGGCTCGGGGAAACAAACCCCAAACCCAGGGCTGGCGTTAATGAAGAGTTCACGGGGAAAGTGAAAAGCGGAGCTGCAGCAAGATGCATAAATGTCCCTGCTCCTCGCCGGGCTGTCTCCGTCAGAACCACCGACAGACAAAAGCAGCAGGCCCAGGGAAACGCCTGTGAATAATTGTCATTGGGTGGGAGCCTTGTCTCCCTGTCGCTTGCCCGAGTCTCGAGTTTAAGGAGCGAGCCCGTTGCCAGCTGCCTCTTAGCTCCGTGCACCCCGCTAACCTGACTCGCCTCGTCGTTGGGGGCTTGTCCACGCGTGTGGGTTCCCTGTCTTGGTGGAGCCGCCAGGGCTGAATGCAGCGAAGGTTGTCGTGATGGCGGTTCAGTGGCCGCTGGAGCTGTGTTGGTCAGTGCAGGTTGGGAAACGTGCAGGGAAGTGGCGGGCACCGGCGAGTGACGGGTGCTTCCGTGGCATGTCATGAAGCCCTAAGACTGTGGGCATCGAGGACAGACGTCATGGGAGGACCAAGCAGTGGCTGGAGAGCAAGGAGGTGAAGAGGGGATGTCAGTGGGGCAGGAAGAGTCAGACAGGGGTGCAGAGGACCCCAAGAGGGCGGTCTCCTGGATGCCAGGGAAAGAGGAGGGCAGTGAGCCGGCCCCTGTGCCGGAGGGTGCCGAGTGGGCGGCCAGGGAAGAGGGGGGCTGACCATCAACTGAGCCACTGGCGCCTGCTGACCACGGCCGTGAGGGGCCTCCGAGGCCGCGGAGGCAAGGGAAACGCTTGGGGCACGTTGCTGGGAAAAGCAAGAGAGGTGGAGCAGACGTTGGCGGGCAAAGTGGAGGCCAGGCAGGCAGGTCTGCTGCTTGGAAGACCGTGAAGGAGTCGTGTCTTGGGGGCTGTTGGGCAGTTGCCGTGCAGAGGGCGAAGCCGGCGGTGCAGGAGCAAGAAGGCGGTGCGGGAGTGTCATCTCTCAGCAGACGGAGGGAGCTGACCGACCCCTGACCCCCCTCCACCCAGCGCTGTGGCCAGGCCAGCCCAAGACAGGTGTTCTGCGCGGCACCCCCCTGGTGGGCAGGCGGGGGGGAGGGTACGGCCAGGAGCGGCCGGGAGCAGCCCGGAGCAGGGTGTTGGTGACAAGATGCTCCTGTCATCAGCAGTGACCTGAGACTAATGAGCGTGAGCGGGGGAGGAAGCCCTGCAGGGTGGAAGAGAGAAGGGAGAGAAGGTGTGAAAAGAAGGGGGAGGGCAGGGAGGTGGAGCTGAGAGACCGGAGGCCGCAGCTGTGGGCGCCACTTGAGCTGGGGGGTCTTGCTCTGGAAGGGAGAGCAGCCGGCGTGGCTTTGCTCTGGGAAACCATGGTTGGCTCAGTGGGAGGAGTGGGGGGCAGGCGGCCTGGGATCTGGCCGGAGCCAGGCTGGACAGGCAAGAGAAGGGCCAGGGAGCCGAGGACACACGCCCGGCAGGCCTGGGGGTGCTTGCCTGCGGCTGTGAACTCCGAGCGGGGAAGGGAGGCCCGGAAGCGAGCGAGGGCCCGGGGGAGGAGGCTGATCGTGCTCTGGCCGCTGCCGTTGGGGTCAAGAATTCTGGGACTGGAAGCTGGAACAGGGTCATGCTGGGGTTCCGTGGGGAGGGTGAAGATGAGCTAGCAGGTGATGGGGGCGCTGGTGAGGCCAAGGGCTGGGGTCCGGATG
>PVHY01014887.1:0-37232 GCA_004024945.1 Uropsilus gracilis | reverse complement strand
TGGCCCACATCAAAAAAACAGGCAACAACAAGTGCTGGCGTGGATGTGGAGAGAAAGGAACACTCTTACACTGCTGGTGGGAATGTAAACTCGTCCAGCCACTATGGAAAGCAGTATGGAGAACCCTCAAACTAATGAAAATGGAATTACCATTTGACCCAGCAGTCGCACTTCTGGGAATCTACCCAAAGGAGACCTCGATGTGGGTACAAAAGGACACCTGTGCTCGGATGTTTATTGCAGCACTATTTATAATTGCAAGGACATGGAAACAACCAAAATGTCCCAGAACAGATGACTGGATGAAAAAGATGTGGTACATATACACAATGGAGTATTACTCATCAATTAAAAATGACAAATTTGATGAATTTATGGAAACCTGGATGTACCTAGAAGAAATCATTCTAGCAGAAACGAGCCAGATAGAAAGGGACAGAAACCAAATGGTTTCACTAATATATGATCAACCAAATGAAACTGCACAAGGGGAGAATGGGGACCAGCTGGAGCGGGTGGAAGGGGAGACGGTGGGTGACCCCCAGGGACTGAAATGATGTGAAATATATATAAATTTAAAAATTATTTAAAAAAAAAGACAAAAAAAAACTAATCTGAAGTACATTTGTAAAACTATGCCACAAATCAATACTTTAGACACTTTGAAGATCTTTGCCTTGCTTTTGAACCTTCACACTTTGGAGACAAGGGATGTATGTATGCATGTATGTATGTATGTATGTATATATATATATATATACATATATATGTATATATATATATATATATTTCTAAAAAAAATCATTTCTGATTTGGCACATTTTTTACAGAAGGGCCAACTGCAATGTCAATTTTTATAATTGACCAGAACCATACTTGTGGGGAAAACGAGGAGTCTAGAATAGGGATATCATCAGGGTTACTCGATATATTTTTATCACAGGAAAGAAATACAGTTTTTACAGTTCTTTTCTTAAAGTCATTCCCCTCCACCTCCATACCTTCCAAAGGAAGCTCAAGCCAGAGGTGATCCAACTGGGAAAACTTTCTTTGTGAAAGAATTTATACAAGTTTTAAATATATGTATTTGTATGAAGAAATATTCCAGAAAACTGTATTGTGAAGGGCAGTAAATGCACCCAACTTAATTTCTGCTAAAAAACAGAAACACTTTCTCACCACATAAAAGAAGTGGAAATGATGTGATGTAATGGAGGTGATAGTTTACTTGAAGTTGGTAGACATTTTGCAATATAGAAGCATATCAAAGCAACTTGTTGCATACCTTAACCCTATACAGTGTTGTGTGCCATAATGGCACAATAGAGTTGGAGAGTAAATATTTAAAAATAAAGAAATGTGAATATCATGGGGAAATTTAATCACAGTATGTTTTTGATATATTTATAAAAAGATAGTGTTACGTTTCCATGTAACAAAGGAAAACTGATGCTTATCCACTAAAATACAGTTTAAAAAATTTCAGAACAAGGTAATTTATTTTGTTCATCTTTAAACTAGGTCCAATGGAAATTGTGAGGAAGTAAAAATGGTAAATGATATAAACTTGGTGTACAAACACAATATTTACATCTAAATTATCCACCCAAAAGCAACCACATTCCAGTAATGTTCTATAGGAACTGTAAAAAATTGAAGAAAAAATTCTTTGATAATTGCAACATAATGGAGATCAGTGATTGGAATCAAGCGTGCTTCTGATACTAGTAAATTAGAATTTATTGTTTCGTGGTGAATAATTTCATCCATCAAGAAACAGATAAAGCCAAATCGCGGTATCCTGCTTGTTACTTAAATGTGTACCATTACTGCTATCAGAGGTTAATATTATTTCCTTTACCATTAGTCATTTGTTTGACATTTGTAGTGAGCTGCTTTTTTCATATATAAGTAGCATTAACTCCCACTAGTCACAGATTTTGTCAATATTTTCTCTGAGTTTGGTATTAATTTATTCCTTTTAAGTAAAAGGAATTTTATTCTGCTATAGAGAACTGTTAAGCATTCGGTTAACTGTGCCAGTCAGTTTTATGTTGTATGTTTTCACATTTCTTGCCTTAGTAAAATTCCCTCTCACATCACAGGTAAAGTATACCACATTTCTTTTTATATTTTTTTATGACTTTATATTCCATAGGCTACTTGGAATTTATTTTTCTATACAAGAAAAGATACAGGCTTTAAAAAATTGCATATGAAAAATTGATTATAAGAAACTACTCTTTAAAAAAAAAAACAGGCAGGTGTCTTGTACTCCTCCCTGGAAACTTTCCAGGGAGTCTTGCATTTATATCTCCTTTAATTTCTGATCTGTTTCTTTAAATAAATTTGCCTCTTTCAGATAAATAGATGGATGGATGGATGGATGGATGGATGGATGGATGGATGGATGGATGGATGGATGGATGGATGGATGGATTGATGGATGGATGGGTTGGTGGGTAGCCGGACAGATGGATGGACGGACAAATGGAAGACAGCTAGCTAGCTAGATGACAGGCAAAAATGAATAAGCTATTCATACATAATTGTTTATCAAGACCAGCAGCTAGTATCTACCAGCTTGCTTTGATGTCACCCTTTCAGAACTTCCCACAGACCAGTGGTTCCCATCAGAGATGTGTTTGTTCCCTGAAGAACATCTGGCAAATTGTGTGATTCCCCCTGCCCCACCCCCCTACAAGTGAAGTTTCTATCTGGCATCTACACAGGAATGTTGCTAAACATCTTTGATTTCCCAGGACATCTCACCCCAGGAAAGAATTGCTTGGATTAAATTATCAGTAGTGCGGAGGTTGAGAAAAGTTGCCAGGACAAATTAGCTTCTTCCAAGTTGCAGAGCCATATCTGTCACTAACTGTACAATTATTAACTCTCTACACAGCTTTTTCACTGCATTCTTAATTCACCCCCACCCAGGCTGAAAACTCCATCAGGGATCTTTGTTGTTGCCTTCAATGATATGTCTCCGGTGCCTTACATAATACATGACACATGGTAGGGGTCATTAACTATAAGCTATAGGAGTGAAGAGCAGACAATTCATTTAGGTCTTATAGTGAGCACAGGGTATTGGTAATGGTCTCTAACTAGTAACTAGCTGCCTTCTAGCTAAGCTAAAAATTAAACCTTTTGTCTTTTTGCTGGACATATTTAAAATATTTGATATGTACTTTTCCTTGAACTTTTTTATGTGTGCTGTTATTTGTAGTCAAAAACTACTTAGAGAAGAATTCTATCATTGCATCTTTTGTGTGAATCTGCCCTGAGATTCACTGCAAGATTAGAACATTCTGAAAATTTAGTTTTCGTAGTTTCCTTTTGTGTCAGTATTGCTTTTTTAAAAAAAGGGTTCTTATTTTAATTTGTTTTTATTGAGGTAACATTGGATTGCAACTATAGGATTCAAAAATATAGTTAATACTTTTGCTCATGTTGGTGGTTTAATCCCATGGTGGGGGCTACAAGAAGAGACCTGAAACAGACAATGATCCATCCTCCTGCTGTAACTTACTTCCTCCCCTTGCCTTTTCATGCTCTGATGTCTTCATCCTGATCCTCCCAGCCCACCATCTGCCCAGCCACTCTCAGGTTGAGAGAATAAGACTCAGAGAATTGAATCACAAACTCGTAAAATCTGAGAGGATGAAAGGTCAGCCTTCTAATCATCCAGCTGATTCATAAATCCACTTTTCTATCTCCCAGGTTCCAACTTCCCATCAAGATGCTATGTTCAGATAGCCTAAGTGCTAGAAAATACACTATTGCCTGAGGCACCAAATTCCCTCTTCTGGAAGTTTTGGAAATGAGTGCCTTTATTGAGTCAAAGGTCTGCCTCCCCATAGCTTCAATGCGGAGGCTTTGGATTTTTTGTCTTTCTTGAGACTATTTAGAATAGGATAAAATTCCATTTGCATAATAACCCTTTAACCATTTGAAAAGAGTCATCAAATCTCTTCTCCCTGTAAAACTGCCCTGATCCTTCATTCACTAAGTGACAGAACATCAAGGCTTCCTATTATGAATCCCTTTTATTTTTCTCTCTCACTAGTTTACATATCTTTTAATACTTGACAAATCACTCATTCCCTCCATTTACTGGGGCAAAGGAAGAGGGGTATACTGAGTGAGAATAAGGCAACTCAGTTTCCTCTGTTTTACTCCAACAAACATTGAACAATTGTTTTTTGCTAGGCACCATTCATTGTTCTTTGCCATGCTAGGTATGAACACAGCTGTGAGGAAAATAGTTGTGTTTTTTCCCCCCTTGGAACTTACAATATAAAATATTGACTTTTAAAAGTGAGATTGTAAATGTGACAAGTAAAGTATCTGAAACTATAAAGAGACCTGACTTTAAAAGTATTATCTCACATAATCCTCACCATGACATGAATAATTATTTTTACTTTATGGATCAGGAAGCAAAATCAGAGGTGTTCTTAGCACTCACATAGGAGTTGGGCCTCCAGGAGGGTCCGTGGAATCTCACACCAGGTGATAAATGTTAACCCCAAGTATCAAAGCAAGGACTAAAGGCACGCTACCTTCTGATATCAGGCTTCCCTCCCATCTGCCAGGAAGACGCAGACATGAACAAAGTGTGTATCTACAAGGTGAGAAGTCGTATGGCTCTTAAAAGCAGTCTGTGAGGAAGAAGCATGGATAAACTCTCCCATTAGTATTGGCAAAGTAGCCACACACCAAAGAGGATATGTCCAGAACTGTGCCCCATGCGTTCATATCCAAGTGAACGTGCAATATCCAGCAAATTGAGTAAGTTTGAAATAAATTTGAGAGGACCCTAATTCTAAACCCAGGGAGTGTCCACCTGCTAAACTCTCTAGCAGAAACTTCCAAGCAAGATGTGATCTCAAGGGAGATAAACAAGGACTAGTCCATTTCTTTTCCTTTTGATTTCAAGCAGCCTCTGGACTCTGCATGTCTATTGACTAACATGACAACCTGGGAACATTTTGCTATGGGGATCAAAACGAGTTTAATAAATACAGATATATTCCCTCCTTATTTTTTTTTTCCTGAAGCAACTATTTTCCAAGGTTCTTGCTCCAGGCTTCTCTGGGAAAAGAGCTAGCTTTGAGTCATGTCTCTGAGATCACAAAATAAAGATTGTTACTGTTAAGTTGTTTTTTTTTTTTGCCCTTCTTGATCAAATTCACACATCCCCAAATACACAATCAAACAATAAGAACCTGATTCAGTAAATTAAAACAATATTTTTGAACATTTCAAAAACCTGCCAACACAATTTGATGAATGTATAGCTTTTGCATAGATGCAAACACTTTCTAACACCCTTTCTATTTTGTGTATTAGTTTAAAAAGAAAAACTTTGTTGTTAGACCTTTGCATGTATATTGATGGTGATTTTAGAGTTTCATCTTTGCTGTTCCTTGGCTTACATATTCTCAAAAAGTCAATCCCAATTGGTGGAAAGTGAATAACTATTTTATTTTTGTGTCATTTTCAAGGATGGTATGCTTCAATACAGGGAAGGAAGGTGGAAGATAGGTTTTAGATTGTACCTACTCGGTGGTGGCTAAACACAACATGTCCTTGAACAAATACACTCTCATTTTGACTTCTCAGTTTATTCTAGTCCATGTTAAGGGTGTTAAACCAGGTACCCCTGTGTGAACTTAGAGAGGACCCTGGATTTCATGGATAATAATTTATAGTCTGAGAATCTTTGCTTTACAAATTAGACTTCATTCCCATTTACAGTTACATATAGAATACCTAGCAGCATATCCTATACATCATAGATAATCAGCAATGAGTTTGCCTACCAGGACTATCTTATTCTAAAATGCATGCATACTCCACCATGCCACACTGCCTCCTCCCCAAGCTGTTAGAAAGCTGATATTTCAGATGCTATGAAAGAGCACTGGAGATAAACATTATCACAGTTAATTAAATTTTCTTGTGAGCATAGCTTTCAATGTTCTAAAATGGACTCAACAACATGCAAAATTGTCACACATTGATAATGGTTATAAAACTAATTTCATTTGAATGAAATCTTTAAGAGAATTCTAGCTAAAGACATACTTTGGGGAGTAAACATTTCCTAGTGGAGGCATAAAAGAAAATGTACAAATCTAAGTGTTCAGACTGATGACTATTGGCCATTGAATACATCATGTAACTGCCACTTAGACACAATATAATAAAGCATTTTTCTAACCTCTCAGAAAGTTCTCTATGCTTCTGTTCAATCAATTCCCATAAATCTTTCCCAGTGACACTACTTCCTAATTCTATTACCACCGATTAATTTTTCTCTTCTTTAATTTCATATACATGTATTTATGCCTGGGCCCTCTGCTCAGCATAGTGTTTTTCAAGCTTCATCATAGGATTGCTCCTATCAGTAGCTTATTTCCTTTTATCATTTTCTGAGTAGAAGTCTGTTTCTGGTCCAAAATGGTATTAACTTTTTGTGAAGTATGAGGGTGGGAGCAGAAGTGGGTAACATTTCATATGATACCTAAATGGAAAGGAGCCTCCCACAACAAAAATAATACAGAAAGAGCTCTAGGAAGAAGGAAAAAAAGAAAAAGAACAGAAAAGCATATGCAAAGGCCGGAGGTGTTCCAATAGGGAAACAACCAGTATGAGTAGACTATATGAATGGAGAAAGAGTAGCTTGACAAGAGCATGAAAAAGACAAGGATACAGCATATTCATTGCATACAATTAATTCACTGCAGTTCAAGTCATGAAAAATTGGCGCTTCTTCTAATTAGAAGAAAAGCCCACAAAAGAATTTAAGCTCAGAAAATGTTCTTATTTGTTGACCTGTTTTCCTGCTGTGTAGGAATAAGTATAAGAAAATAATAGTAGCCGTATGGAGATGCTGTGGCTTGTGGCATCCTTTTTTTTAACCTTTTCTTAAAAATTTAATGTAATAAAATAAAGTAATACATGCTAATTTCAGTGAATGGAATTTTTTTGTTTATACTTGTTTATTTATTTAGTATTTATATGTATTCTTCCACTTTTGATTTTCATTGATTTAGTTTTTTTATATTTTGTGGGTACAATTTCTTTCTTTCTTTATTTTTTATTACATTGTTATCTATCCCAGGGTTCTCCCAACACCTTATTACCTGTGAACCATCATCCTAATGTCTTAATCTTTTGTGCCCCTTCCACCCCTAATTCCCTCCTTCCCCTCTCATTGCTCTGAGCTTCAATTCTGCTGAAAGTTAGTTTTAAAATGTTCTTGTCTGTTTGTTTTCCCTTTATCCCTCATATAAATGAGGCCATCCAATATTTACTTTTTCTTTCTGCCAGCATGTTTCCTTCTAGCTCCATCCATGTCACTGCAAATAACATGTTTGACTTTTTTGATTGATGAATAGTATTCCATTGTGCACATAAACCACAACCTTCTGACCCATTCATCTGTTTTGGGGCATTTGGGTTGCTTCCTTATCCTGGCTATTGCAAATAATGTTGTAATAAACATCTGGGTACAGGTGTCTATGAATTCATTTTTGTCATTTTCGGATACATTCCTAGAAGTGGGATTGCTGGATCAAATGGGAATTCCATTTTCAGTAGTTGAAGCATTCTCCACAGGCTGTGGTTTGTGTCCTTCGACAGAAGGACAGAGTTGATCTGGCCTAAGGTGACCATAAAGTGGAAGAGGAGAAGGCAAATTCACGATAGATTTTGGAGATGGACTCTACAGTGTATTACTTGCCTGTGGATTAGATACAGAAAGAGGCAAATCAAGGAATCATGTTGACCCTTCTTCCTTACTAAACCAGTGGAGGTTAGTAAGATGCTGATGTTAATTTGCAGAGGGAAATGTTCATGTGAAAGCTGCATGAACAGTGATTGACATGCGATATCATATAGTCAGATGGATATGCAGATTTGGAGTTCAGAGAAATCTATACTGGAGAGATAAAAATTGAGGCCTTATGAAACTGAAGATGCTATTTAAGTTCATACAAATTGATGGGCCCACCTAGAAGAGAGAGCAGTCCTGAGGAAACTAAGGATTAAGATGTGCTTTTAGATTGTGGTGTACTCACCCTGGAGGATTTAAGCACAATTCACTGGGGCTGCAAAAGTAAAATGCTAGCCATCTTATACTAATATTTCCATTTTGTTGATTTATAGGTTTTACATGTTAATTTAAACACAGTCGCGTACCATTTTTAAATAAATGGTCATTTTTGAGAAGGTGCTTAAATGTTTGTCCATTGTCCCCTTTTGCCCTCTGTGTGGTTGGGGGAAACATGACATTTGCTGGCAGGCTCATCTAAATGTCAGACTTGCTGGAAATGGATGGGGATATCAATTAAACTGGTCAGAAGGCTGGACATCTATCTGGGTCACCAAGAGAATCATTTAGTTACCCTCTATCTTCCCATTTGATCACTCAAGTTTAGTTTCTCTGTGAGCTTATGGTTAAGGTATTTATTCTGAATATTTGCCTGTGACTTTAACAACTTCACATTTATATTTGAAAGTATGCCATGAAATCGTTAGGTTACTTGTCAGATTTCAAATATTACAGAAGCTATTTTAGAAAAAAAAAGTACATTTCAGGCACATTTCCAGTCCTAAACAATATAAAGTATTATAAGTATGGCATTTAGCCATTAATGCTGTCTTTCAGATCGGTAATGTAAAGAAATAATAGGCTTATGACAACTTGGATAATACTTTTAAGCTTCTATATTATTGTTCCAAATATCAAAGAAATTTCACTTCACAGTGGTTCTCCCTTTTTGGTGAGCTGTGTAAAAACAACCTTGGCTTTCCAAAAAGAAAACTTGTGTCCAGGCATTATATTTAAAGCTTACTGAATTTTTGAATTTTGAGCCATTTAACTACACAAAAATATAAACTCCAAAGAGCTATAACTTTAGACATTTTCAGTATACTATATTCAAATAGGCATCATATGAAACTAGTCAATATTTAGTTCATAGGAGATTTCATAATAATTATGAAATCCACATGTAATGTGCATTTACAGATTAGCCACAGTTTAATCTATACATCATTTTGAAAACAGAAGAGTTTAGATACATAGATTTATGTACTCCTGGGATCAAGGAAAAAAAAACAACCAATAAGATAGAGGGCTTTAAATTTCAATGAAAATGTTGGAGCCCTCCCTTTCTCACTTAATTATTTTGTCATTATCTCTCCCACCTGGGTTGAAGTACTATAACTTTCAACTTTTAGCTGACACATATTGAACACTCTCTTTCTGTAAAATTAACACTACTTTAAAAGAGAACACCTCCAATGAAAGCAGCTAGTCTTCCCATTAATACTACTTAATGACCTTTTGGCTGATTTTTGCTGTGTCAAGTAAGAAAAGGTGCAGCGCGTGAGTTCCATAGAAATTATTCTTAAATTACACTTTTAAAAATACTTGTCATTTTAGACTTAGTGGAAAATAGAAAGGACTTGTTTGATTCCATTTAAGGGCTAAAGATTTCAAAAATGATGGTGGGGGACATTTCTTTTTAAATATGAAAAACATTATTTTACAGAATGTTTATTTCATGTGAATGCATCTACCAGTCTTTTGACTTTATTCAGATTGTCTCAGAACTGGAAGGCCAATTGAGAGAAAGTGACCAGCAGAAGAATGAGAGAATCTGAAATCAACATATTGCTAAGGAGAGTCACTATTGAGGAAGATACTTGCCCTACTAAGGAGATCTTATTTTGTTCTGGTCAGAGTGATCTGGGGGCAACTCCAGAAGGAATGACAGTAAAATACCTAAAGTGCAAGAAAATACTACCCGTTTTCATTGGTAGTTTTGCCTGATAATAAAGAAACCAAGGTGCCTGATAATAAAAAAAACCAAGCAAAAGGTGCCTGATAATAAAGAAACCAAGCAAGAGCCAGGAGAAAGGGGCCCTGAAGTTGGTTACTTAAATTATCCAAATGGTATTCCCCAACAATTTCAATCCACCACGGATACTGAATATGATCTGGATTAGAATGGGTACCAATCTCCTGTCTGTAAAGCAAGAGATTATTAGAGACACAGAGATAAACACACACAGGGAGAACATCTTATGAAGACAGAGGCAGAGATGGAAGTGTGCAGCCTAAGCCAAGAAATTCCAGGAATCGCTGGCCACCATCAGAAGCTAGGAAGGGACAAGAGGGTAGTCTCCCCGTAATGTTGTCAATAAGAACAAGGCTCAGTTCATGCCTTGATTTTAGACTTCTAACCTCTAGAATTACGAGACAATAAACTTCTGTTGTCTTAGACAACTAGTCTGTGATATTACATTATAGTAGGTTTGCAAAACTAATACAAAGCTGTTCTTCACCTGAGATTCAAAGATTTTTATTGGAAAGAAAACTTAAAATAAAGCAGTACTACATCCTTTTTTTTTTAACCAAGCATTACCTGAAAATAAACATTTTCTCCCATTGTGAATATATACAGTAAACCACTACAGCACTGGTGATAAGCTGTGATATTTACCAACAAAATCAATATATAGTTTATATCACATTATAGTTATTGTTGATTTCTTGATATTTTTCTTACATAAAAATCAACTGAAAATAGTTTAAAGATTTAAATGTAAGGTCTGAAACTACAAAATTCCTAGATCTAAACACGGGAAATCTTCATGCCCTGGATCTTGTCAATGATTTCTTGGATATGACACCAAAGATCCAGGCAACAAAACTCAAAACAGAAAAACTGGACCATAGCAAATGAAAAAACATCTGTACAGTGAAGGAACATTCAATATACCAAAGAGGTAATCTATGCAATGGAGGAGAATATTTACAAAATGTATCTGATAAAGGATTAATACTCAATATATAGAAAGAATCCCTACAATAAAATAACAAATAGATGATAAGATGGATGGATGGATGGATGGATGAATAAAAGTCCAAATGCAATTTAAAAATAGACAAAGGACTTCGAGAAATAGTTCTCCAAAGAAGACATAGAGTTGGATAATAGGTTTATGAAAATGATGCTCTACATAACGAGTCACCAGGGTAACATAAACCAAAACCACAATGACCTATCATCTCACAACTGTTTGAATGGCTCTTAATGTGTGTGTGTGTGTATAGGTGAGAGTATGAAGAAACTGGAACCTTTTTATAATGTTGGTGAGAGTGTAAAATGGTGCATCTACTAAGGAAAACAGTTTAAAAATTAAAAATAGATACATGATTTAGCAATCCCAATTCTGAGCATACATACTCAGGAAAGGAAAACAGGATATCAAAGAGATATATGCTTTCCTATGTCGATTGCATCATTATTCATAATAATCAAGATGTGGAAACAACTTAAATATTCACTAATAGATGAAAAAATAAAATGTATTATTCATCCTTCAAAAATAAATTCTGCCAATTGCAACAATATGGATAAACCTGAAGGATATTATGCTAAGTGCATTAAACCATCCAAGAAAGACAAATACAACATGAGTCCACATACATGATTCTACAATCATCAAACTCATAGAAACAGAAAATAGCTTAGTTGTCAGAGGCTGGGAGGAGTAGGAAATAGGAAGCTTCTGTTTGACAGAGAAACAGTATCAGTTACACAAAATGAATAAATTCTAGATATATGCTATACAGCAGTGTATCCATAATTAGCAATACCTTACTGTGTATTTAAAATTTTGTTAAGAGGGTAGATATCATATTAAGTGTTTTTGCTACAATTAAAGAGAAAAGTTGACATATTTACTAAATCTGATGTTAGATCTTTAAAAAATATTTTAATAAGGAAGCACATACATCAATACCTCATCATGATAAAACTTACTTTAAAAGGTATTTAATTGACTCCCTTTGCAATGCTACATGTCTACATTTTGTTTGAAACAGGTATTTGGAAGAGTTCATCAGCTTCATCACACTGCTTCAAGGGTCATCTAACATACACAGTAGAGAATTACTGTACTTGCTCTTACTTATTTTTAATTCTGTAATATTAAAATGGTATGTGATAGGGGGCTTCCCCAGTCTTTGATGAATTAAACTGATGCAGCTCTAAAAGACTGTAGGTTTATAAATATACACCCTAAGTAAAAATTCCATTTTACACTACTGCTGAAGAAACTTACTGGCATTTTATGTTAATCATGCAACCCATATTTAACACAACAACTCCCTGAGACCTGACTTTTGGATCAGAATATAATTCAACACATGTGCTTATGTTTCTAAGTCTATGTATTCTGCCTACCCTATACTTAAAAACCTATTTACTTGTAAAAGTTAGCATTACATTTTTTCATGCAGTTTTAGTGCCAGCAGACTGTTTTAAAGCAACACTTATTACCTTTTAAATGCATGCATTCATATTTTGCAACTTGTATGTTGAAATTCTAAATCTTATTCCTGCAATTTATTTAACTGAATCATGTAATATTTTTTTCTTATATAAAAAGTTAGTTTTTCAAAAAGGTTTGTAATGATGTGGAGGGATACAAAATTAATAGAAAAAAATTCAGAGAAAAAAATCAATGAATTTCCATTTATAATTGAGGCATTAAATAAAAAAGGTGAGCCATTTGCTTTGTAGAGGGGTAAACCTATCTACTCCAATTGACAAACATGGCTTCCTTTTGTGACTGGAATCGCAGAAGTTCTGTCATATGGTTACCGGAAGTACCCAATTGTCACAATTTACAAGAAAAAAAGGTGCTATTTAAGGGTCAAGACCTTAAGTAATCTCATGCACTGAAAATGCTAGACTCTGCTGTGGATATATTTTCTTTACACTTAAGAAGCTGTGACCATTTGATATATATTAATTGATGACAATCTTAAATCTTTCCCAACCAAATGGAAAATGGATGGTAAAAAGACAATATAGTTCAGCTGCATCCCAGAAAGTTATGGGAATAAAATATTAGAAAGAGAAACATTTTAAACTAATAGTAGTTATTTTAGTTAAAGCAAGATGTATCAAAAACTTTGAAATGAGGTGAAGGATGACAGTAGAATGAATTAAGATAGGGTTTAGCTAACGCACCCCTCTGAACCTTGGAAGAAATGTCTTCTCGATTACTAGAGGGACATAGAGTTGCCTGGCTTATGGTCTGGTGTTAATTTGGGTCCAGACATTTGTAAACTTAAGTGATACGCTGTAAAAAACCAATAGATACATGCAAGTTTTTATCCAGTGGAGAACAAAGATGACAGGATATGCATCTGCTTTGAATCAGGTTTACCAATCTTATTCCAGACTTGGATAATAGAAGCCTTTGTTTTTGTAGCCCCTCCAAACCTGGTTTGTCGTCCCACTGGCTGTTTTAATAAGTTAAAGAAAACGCTACATGGGTTCTCTACAATTCCCAGGGAAATTCTATGACTTAATGAAATTTCAATTTGACACTAGGTGGTGTGCAAATGAATTCCTTTATACTCGTCACTACTATCCAAAATATCTCAAACGGACATTCATAATCTGAAAATATATATATTGACTTGAAAATATTTGGTATCCTTCAGAATCTTGGAATATCATAGCAAAGAATCTAAATAGAGATGAAATAGTTCTGCAATTCATACAGCATTTTCCTTTTTTTCCCATCAGCAGCAACATGTGGTAAAGGAAAGAAATAAAGTAAACTTCAGAAATATGAAACATGTACTCATATTGGCATGTGTTCATTGGGAATATAATGAGAAGAGGCAAGTCAGGACAGTGCGAGTCAGGTTCATTACAGTGCCTTCTCATACTATAAATGAAAGCAGAGCAAATATTGACTAAAATTCAATAACTCCTACAGCCAAGATACATACAATAATTTGGACATTGATTCCTCTGATAACTTTTCTCCTCAGGCACTGGCTTAATAATTAGTAGTTCAGCGAGGGGTTGGACCACACGTTTCAACTTCTATAAACTACAGGAGACACTCCACATTCGTTTAAGCACTGAGAGCTGCAAATATTCCCTGTGACCAATCACACTTGTTTTTGCCCTTGGAATGAGTTGGTTTTCCACAGCACAATGTGGGGTGCCCAGCCACTGCAAAAGCCAGGGCTTGCAGGCATAGTTTCTCACAGTTGCAAGTCACTAAATAATGCTGATTCTGCACATTTTATTCCTATGTGAATGTGTAGGAGGAGAGGGAGCTATTGACTGTATTATCAGCAGCATCTGCAGTTCCTACCTCAAAAATATAGCTACCTACACCTATTCTGCAAACCCTTGTTCTTGAAGTTTTCTCTTTTTTTTTTTAAACATAAAAACCTAGAAGGGAATTGAGACGGTCTATACTCCTGTCTTTCCCGAAACCTGACCACCAATGTGAATTGTGCGGTGAAACTTGGGAGATGGGAAAGGCTGGTGAAGGCGGTAATGCTAGGGCCAAGAGACACTGCCTAAAACTAGCCAGCTTTTCCCACTCTTTATGATGAGCATCACTTATCTATTCTCCTAAAATATGTACCTAATCATGTACCTGACTATAAACAACACTTGCTACCCTATGAAATAGGACTTCATTCTAATCTAGGCAAATTGGGCTCTTCAGAGTAGCCCTGAGGGAGAGTATGAGCCACATAGGTAATTTCAAATAGCAACAGGAAAAAAGGGGGGAAAAAAGAAACTGGTCAATTTACTTATAGGAATAGATTTAATTAAATCCAGTAGGATAAATTATTATCATTTTTAAGATTCAACAAGTTAGTCTGTTTCCTCTTCTGTTCTTAGTATGTCCTCAAAAATTAGTCTGTTTTACACTCAGTCCATCTCAATTTAGGGTGGTGATATTTCCAGAGTTCAGTGGCCCTTGTGCTATGTCACTAGAATACTGGACATCACAGCACTAGATGGACCTAATATTTAGATTCTTAGGATCAAATGACGTTGGGAAACACCTCTTTCATTAAGGGAGACTCCAGAAATTGTCTCTCACTAACAAAGCTCACATGAGTTCAGCATTGATACGATGCTGTTAAAATTTGGAAGATGGACAAGAATATTAGCACTGACACAAATAAGACACTTCAGATCACAGAAATTTTGAATACATTGCTTATTTCATGATTGCACAGTTGTGTCTTCAGTGGCTACTTCTCTGCCTTCACTGGTCTGGTGTTATCATAAGGACAGAAATTTTAAAACTATCTACACATGAGGTGGTAGCTGAATTGCTTCCTGCAAAGTTCCTTAAGTTTTGAGGAGTTTAGAGTTATATAAAACCAATGATTCTCATTTCACTAAATCCAACATTTCAATCATTCTTTAAGAAAGAAATGAGATAGGTGAGGCATACTTACTTTTAAAGATTGTTTTATGTTTCTTGATAAAGTAACATATAATTGAATTTTCATCAGTACATTTAGTACAATTTAAAATAAAACAGAACAGAGCAAAATGCCGATCATGCAGTCATTCTATCCCTATCTATGCAAAGAGCACAAGCCCATTAGTCTGCACTCCTCTGTTCACTGCAGTGCTATTTACAACTGTGCAATGATGAAATAAAGTATTTTACCATGTACCACTAATATACTACTATACTATATACTGCTATACTAATATACTGCTCATGATAAAATAGACATTACTGTGAGCCATTCTGGAAACAACCTATGTGCGCAAACACAGACTAGTGGCTCAAGAAGATTTGACATATATACACAATATACTACTACACAGTGTGGAATTGGGACAGCATGCATGAATCTGGATGGGGCTGATGGGAAGCAGATTAAGTCAGAAGGAGAAAGACAAGTTTTGGACGGTGTCACTTAGATATGGAATATAGAGAAACCCAAAAATGGGCCTGATATAGCCAAACAAGCAACCAACTTTAGAAATTTGACTGCAGAACTGAAGCTCCCAGAGGGGGAGAAAGAGGGGTGAGAAAAAAATGAGGGGAGTACAATGGATGATGATGGAGCACTAAGGGTGGTGATTGTGGTGGGGTAACATCATCTGATACCTCTAAAACACAGACAGCAATATAAATCAACATTTCCTCAAAAAAAAAAAAGAGAAAAATTCTAAAAAAAGTGGAAATTAAATATAGTGATATCACTTATACAAACCTTCATTTATTTCTTTTTTTGAGAAAACACATTTTTTTTTTACTACCAGTTCCCTATTACCTGGTAGTAGGTCAGTTACAAATATTTGTCTAATTTATATGTAAATGTACCTGACAAAATTCAACTAGCTGAAAAAGTCTGCTGGTAACCATGCCAATGTATTGCCTCCTTTTGGTAGCAAGCTTTTAATAACTGATTTGGAGAAGGCTGAGACTGTATGCAACATAATGTTTATTTCTCTCTACATTTTTAATTAGAGTAATCCTGATTTTTAAATAAAACTCAAGTCCTTTATTTTCATAGGAAGTCCATCTTAATCACATGTTTCTTTATTGCCAAGTGTAAAACGCATACACAGCGCATTCAAGACACCGAAGTAGAAATAAACCATTTAGAAATTGTTTACATGTTCAAGGTCTGGAAAGAAAATAAGTATGATAGAATCACAAAATCTGTCAGATATGTTCTTCGAATAATGATTTGAAACTGTACTTTTTTTCATGTGTGCTAAGCTGTAGTTTTCCTTTAAAAGTTCTCACCAACCATGAACATCCTAAACAAGCTTATCTTCAAAACTGCAAATCTTGTCCCCACAATGCACTGTCAGAAAACACTCATTCACTGTTATTTACAAGCTAAAATACAAACCTTTACATGTATTCTACAATGTCCTGCATGAAGTGTTCCAATAGCACCTGCCTGCGTGCCAGCAATCCACAAGGGAGCCTCCATTGCCTAAGCTACTTGCACTGACCATCCTTCCTCAGCTGCAATGCCTTACGTCTCATGAGGTCAGATAGCCTCCAAACCTGTGTTGTTGGACAAGGACACATTTTCTTCTTTCTCCAAGGTAAACCTACTTGCTTTTGGTTAAGATGTCCTTGGCTTTTCCAGACAGAACTCAGCTTCTTCCTTTTCTTCCCTGTTCCCATAAGATTTAATTTTCCTTAATTCCCATAAGAATATTTATTTATTTTTGATTTTTTATTAATTAATTTATTCATTTCACATCATTAGCTACCATAAGACTTTTTAAACAGAGAATACAGAATTGTAGAATGGTATCATGCCAACTCTGGAGTTTGTCTATTTTCCTCTGTGCTAGACCAGACTTCTCAAGGGAGGAACGAAAGTGTGACTGATTCCTCACCTCCTCACCTGGAGGCTGGAGTCTGTCACCCCCATTGCCACAAGGTCACTGAGTACACACGCGTTCTTTGGCTCCACACTGAAAGGTCCATTATACAGCACAGTCCTGAGGCTCCACAGAAATATGTTGAATGAGCATAGGAATGCTGATCTCCACAGTTCTCCAATACTAATGGAGAATGATTTTGCCTTAAGGGACCAATAAGAGTCATGGCTGGTTTTCTCCTAAGGGTTTTCTGAAAGGGAGGCAATTATTAAATCCCAGACTGTAACCTTCAAATGACTTCTGCCCAGCGGGACCCAAGAACCTCTGACTGTCATGGCTTTCTTAGAGGATATCAACCCTTGCTACTCACAGCCCAACATGTCTTCCACATATGACAACTGATTTTCCACTTCCGTCCTCCCACCCAAACCTGATTTATTCTGAATTGGAAAGAAATAAATGAGCTGATCTGCATCTTTTATCACCTTAGTGAACTTATGTTACAGAATTTGTGTCTTAGAGTAATAAAGGATCCCAAATCTGTATATCAATAGGAGATGAGTCAAAGAATGACTGGGCAATTAAAAGTATTTCATAAATTATAACATGCCTTATTATGCTACAACTATTACTGTTATCATAAGTAACCTTTACATCAAGCTGAGCAATAAAAATGACCTCTTGTAATGCCCTGATTTTGATTTACTCTGGGTTTGATTATAATTCATAGTAAAAACACTGTTATATCTTTTCCTTACTGATAATATGTATGATAAAATGGGTTAAGTTAGGATTATACTCATCACTAAACAGCATGTTTATGGCTGAAAGATGTTTCATTCCTTTTTGTTTAGAATCCTTAAGGATTTTTAGGAGAACCTTGTCCTAGAGTGAGTGGTGAATATTTCTTCCTCAACATGTCTAACTTCTAGCTGATGGTAAATCAGTCACAGAGTATTACATGACCTTCATTAATTTGCCATGTGATTTTGGGTAAACTATATAATCTTTCTAAGCCTTTGTAAACAATTATAAGATACTCTTTCTAATCGTTAGATTTTTTTTTTGAAAAATCACATCAAGTCGTATTTCTTATAATCTTTAAACAGTATGTCATCAATATCAATTTTAAAAGTCACTGCAATTAAATCAGTCATATACTGCATATTTCTGGACATATTTTTGTACAAATGATTTTATACTGTCTCCCCAAACCATCCATTTATAAAACTGACTTCTTAATTTAAAAAAATTCTTATGTTTTATATACCTTGTGATACTCAACCAGAAGTAATACAACACACCTAATTAAAGTAAAAAAAAATCCATGGAACAATATTTTTGAATGTACAATGACCCTAAGCTTTCTAGTTTGTTTCACTAAAAGCAAGTCTAGGTTGTGAGTCAAAAATTGATTTCAAGACTCATAGTTTGGAAAATATTAGCCTACTAGATTCAAACAAAGCAAACACACCAATACAAATCCAACTAACAAGGAATGATGTCCTCAGCATCTTTTGTTTTTGCCATTTCTCTCCATGCGTCTATAACCTGATCAAAAGCATTTTTTATTATATCCTAATCATCTCACATTTTTCATAATACCATCTATTTTCAGTTTTTTTCTCAATATAGCCTTTTCCCTCTTAGTTCATCTCCTCTGTGAAGTTCTTAAAAATCTCCTATCCAGGTGCACCATTTAACATTCCCTTTCTCCCTGAGGCTGTATCTACCTCTATTACACTTCTTAGATGTTACTTTAATGACTTAAATACCCACCTATTAAACAGAACTTTAATGTTTCAATTGTTTAGAAGTGATCAGATCAACTTTAGTAAAACTTCAATTTGCTGTGAATAGTTTAGGATTATGTCAATGTAGACATTCTGGCACCTAGCAAAGAGTCTGACACAGAGCACTTCCTCAAAAAAGTTCCTGAATAGAGAGACTAATGGTTAACTGAAATATAAGGAAGAGTCAGGGCTAAATGCTCACACTACAACTTAATGGTGTTGCACAATCTAAAATACAGGTTATCTGGTAGGCAGACCCATTTCTGGGGTAGGACAAATAATTCTTGGTCTTTAAGTCCCATATGCTGTATTAGTGGTTGGTGTCAGCAACTCCTCTTATCTGGATACAATTACAATCCTATTTGAAAGTTTCTATTCTTAACACTATCTCAAGGAGATTATGAAGGCTTTTAATAGTTCATCTCCTATCAATCACATTATCTTGGGTTATTATGTATTGGTTAACTTGTCCTAAACATTCTTCTAATGATAGTCCTGGTTGTGAGAGTCTATTTGCAAATTTCTATGAACTACACATTGGATGTGTCTGCTTATTATAACATATAATGCAAACAAATGTTCATAAGTTAAAGCATGTCCTATAGTTTGTTTTGTTTTGTTTTGTTTTGTTTTAACAATCATTTTGTTTTAGAGTTAAGACTATATCAGCAAACAAGGATACATCTGTCTGGGTATATTCATCCTAAAGCTATATATTATTAAAAACAAATAGAAATTCAAGGATGCTTGGAATAGTGTTATTTACAGTAAAATGGGATTTTCAAAATAAATCCATGTTAACTAGAATTTACAGTACAATAAAATCCTGTACTATTTAGTTGTAATGCCAGAATTTGGAGAACTATGCTGGCACATTAAATTTATTCATTTTCACAGCCTGCAGACATTTTAATGTCTGAGTAGCAATAAGAACAAATTACCTAAAAACTTTTAATAGGGTATAATAAATTAAGCCTGAATAGTAATGCAAAAGTGGGTACAACGGTACAAATTATGAATCTCATATAATGATCCAACAACACTTAAAGTGTGGAAATAACATTGGTATTCTGGAATATACGACCAAAGTTGATCCTAATTGTTTCTCCCTTGTCAAATAGAAATTGCACATCAATCTCTCAGTATTGCAAACTGTTCATTACGTGCAAATGGTTATGTTTCAGGCTCTCCAAGGGGACTCAAACTTCGTTTAAAAAGGAACTGGGCTAAAGGAAGAGTTCCTCTGATGACACTTGTTTCCATGAGAGTTCTTCATTTATAAGTTACAGAAGTAACCTCTGCCAATAAGGGAATTCACGGTAAGGACAAAGAAGCTTTCACAGGACTGAAGGAAAAAAATAAAAAATCAGAACAGGTGGGATTCCAGAGGGTCCCACAATGTTGGTTTCGACAAATGTTCTCATTAGAATTGATGAACTCTGACCTTATCACTTATTACATGATGAAAATCTTCATGAAGAAACAGAACTTAGACTCAGAACCACTGAGATGATATGAGCAAGGCTCTGCCAGAACAACCTCTAGAATTCTGTTGGAGAAAAATTTTGATTTGCATGAAGACTGTTCAGGAACTTGTGGTATTATTAGTAAGGAGAACAGTTGTCATAAACCTTTCAGGGACTAAGTTCACCATGTAGTAAGTGAATCTAAATTGCCCTTTCCTTTTTAATCAAACCCCTTCTCTTAATGCTGGACTTGAAAGTTGACTTCAGGCCGGGTGTGGTGGCATATGCCTGTAAGTAGCAGCCTTGGAAGGTACGGCCAGGGCCAGGGATCATGGTTCTAGTTCCACCGGGGGCATATAGTGAGACCTAGTCCCAAAAAATAGCTGGGTGTGGTGGTGCGCACCTGTAATCCCAGCTACCTGGGAAGCTGAGGCTGGGGATTGCTTGAGTCTGTGGTACCCCAAGCAACATGAGCCTGCGGTTCCACAGGCAAAAAAAAAAAAATAATAATAGCAAGACCTAGTCTCAGAAAAATAAAAGTTGACTTCAATCACAATTCTGTTTTGGTTTCCCCTGTTTTGTTACAATGACTTCAAATTTTCATTATGAGCATGGCTCAAGTCCATTTCTCTGGTATAGCAAGTTAACAAAGAGCTGTTTGTAAAGACAGGATAAAAAGGGCACTTGCATTTTTTTATTCCAATATTTTATAGCTGTCTTTGAAAACAAAAGTTAGCAAACTTTTCCTATAAAGAACTACATTTTCAATATTTTGGACTTTGCAGGTCATGCATTCTCTGCAGTAACTACATAATTCTACCTTTGTCACAAAGAAAAGAAGCCACAGACAATTTGTAAATAGAATGTGGTTGACGTGCAATAAAACGTTCTTTACAAAACAGGCAGTTGGTAGAATTTGACCCATAACTTTGCTCTTTTAAAGAATTTAATGTTCATAGGATCAATGATATTGAATGTCTTACAAACTGCATTAAACTTCATTTCACTGCAAGTACTCTTAAGGATGTTATGAGTGAGATATTTACTCATAATAATGATAATCAGATCAATAGTCACATGAAGTTCTAGATTCCATGGTTGCATTTACTAGCTTGTTGCTTCCATTTCTCTAAAACATTCCTCAGAATGAGTCTGAATAAGAAAATGAATGGCAAGCCTAGATAAGAAGAGAATTCAAACCTGAAGCACTATAAGCTAAAATTACATATTGAAATAAATTGTAAATGTAAATTAATACAGTCTCAGGGGGAAACAGGTACTTTATAGATTTGTATTTGTGTCCAATGTGTCTCTTCCTTTTATTGTAATCATGTCCCCAAATCCTCATTAATTTTGATGAGAATGACATCATACAACCATTTTCAGTTAAGTTCTATCAATTACAACTTCACAACAGAGCAGGCATTTTTTAGGTAATTATGATGTTTGCAAACCATCCCAATCTCTGGCTTGTGCCTATAATTTGGCTATATAATAGGAAGATTTTAACATTCATATGACTACGTACTTGCTCCTCAGCTTGATGAATAGTTCATTCTAAACCAACTCATCTGTGAACAGACCCCTTGTACCATAATTTGTCAATTTTATCTCATTCAAAATTTACAACTTAGGTCAAAACATTTTTTTCACTCACTTAGAATGATTTCTACATAGCTAGCTCTTTCCTTATGCTGCCTTTAACAATATTGCTTTTTCCCTTATTTCCAAAGTTGTATTTTCCCAATTGAGTTCAGGAATCCCAGAGGTGTAGTGGAGGATGTAGAACAAACACTCCCATTTCCCCTAGGCTGATTCTGGAGTGTTTCTATATCACCATGTAGTTTTATACAAGCCTTTGTATGCTGAACACATGATATCATGAGCCTATTAAGCAAAAGGACCTTTTTGTCGACTCTATATCCATAGTAGAAAGCAAAGTGTCCACCTTACACATTTCTAAGTGCAAACTCACCCTCACTGCTTATTGGATGGATTCTGGTATTCATGATATGTTTAAAGGATAAGAGAATGGAGTCAACATACTCTTAAACTATCAGAAAATACATGCATTCAAGTTGTTTGTATAAACAAGAACTGGGAGCTCCAGATTAGGGAAAATTTCTTAAATATGAAGTAGGTAAAAATGGAAGGAAAGTCAAGTTTGTGGACTGTGTGTTTAAGGGAATAATATGATGCAAATATAATTCACTGATTCATTATAACGAATAGTATATGTATTATATAAGAAGAAAATTCTCTAGGTACAGAAGTTACAATTTTTATCATAATAGACAGTCCAAACAAAGTTTACATTCTAGTGAGAATGGTATATCATAAACACACAAAGGTACATGAAAACTGACAGTGCTGTGAAGAAAATAAAGGAGTATAACTAGAAGAGGAATTAAGCCTCTCTGTGTATGTGTGTTTTCTTTAAAAGGTGTTACATGTCTGGGCTGTGAACCTGAGAGAATGGATCTACATAAATGAAGAGAACTGAACGTAAGTCCTGAAAGGAAGGGGGTTAGGACACAGGGGACAAGGACTGGGGGACTGGGTAGAACCCTCAGGCGAAGAGAAAAGCAAGTTTACTGGTAAACTTGCAAACTTTACAAGGCATGATGAGAAGAAACCAGAAGATTAGTATGGCAAGTACATCCTCTATACAAAGTATTGTATGCCATGAAATTACTGATGTGATAATATATATTTAATTATATAATAATTTCTGCTATACAGTGTTCCTATGGGAGAAGTTTCCTTTTATTTTCTCTATTTGGAATGGCTTTTAGCATGCTCCACCTTTTTTTTTTTTTTTTTTTTTTTGCAGATTCTTATCCTTTGGATGATTTCTTACTCTCTGGAACTGGAAGGTGATTTACTTGGGGATGACCTGTTGTTCACGCCCTTTAAGCGATTCTTTTTACTGATTATTACAGTAAGTTGCCATTTAGGTTCTACTTCTTTCCAAGCATATATGACAATCTGCCTCCTTCTTAAATATGTCATACTGGACAGCAAAACTTTAAGAACAAGACATTGAAAGGATCCAATCATTTTAATACACTTATTTTATGAAAGATGCATTTGATGGGCAACAATTTAGAGCCCCTCTCTGAATTGTTGTACTGTGCCAAAGTTCCAATAAATCTGTTATTTCCTACACCTGAAAAGATGCACAGGAGCCAAAACGATGTATAGGAGTTTCTTAGCAGTAATAAAATGGGTAACAATATTTATGTAAGAATGAAGTACCCCACTGTTTAACTATATTAAGAGACTCATGCCACTAGCAGCTAATAACATCGAAAAACTGACATGAAGATGTATCCCCATACTTATACATCACTGTAACCCTGATGCAAATGACTAGAGACAAATTCTCTTAACAGTGAATTTCCATGCCAAGTCCCTTATGTTAGTGTATGTCCTCTAGTTACAGAAACCAAGATAACTTTGAGACCACCAAATGAAATCTTCTGCCATTTTACTGCTGCTAGGGAAATATAAAGAACCAGCACTGGTATGAATTATTCTTAACACTGGGACCCAATGAAGGGCAACAGATGGCAGAAATTTTTACTTAAGTGATTTTTTTTCCATCAAAGTTTCTATCAGCACTGAGTCCCAGCGGTGTGGCTATTAAGAAGCCGTGAAAAGCACTAGCCAGCTGGTAAAATCAGCACTGCAAAAACTGACTACATAGAAAACATGCTTGTATTCAGTTTGGTCTTTTACACCATATGCCTTTTTCTAGATAGCCTTTGATTGAATCCATATTAATTAAAAATCAGTTATCTTGTATAGAGTCCTTAGAGGGAGTAGATTACCACATAGGTATTGAAGGGCATCTAAACAAAATTACTAAACTGCATTATTTGCAGCAGACAGTGTCAGTCACCTATGCACACACATTCAGCACTCTTCCTTTCTGGACAAATCAATGACTTCTCAAATATGACACCTGCTACTTGAGGGTGTTCTGGATTCCAAGCTCCAAAAGCAGGGTGAGGAGAAATAGACCCTGAGTCTTCATTTCCATATAGAAAAATATATTTTTCCATGTAAAATTCCTTTTCATGGATTCATTATTCTCAAACTTTTGGGCTGGAGTTACCTAGCTCTAATATGTACTATGAATCTAAATTTTAAGAACAGAATTTATTGATTTATCACTGATATTTTATTGGAGGTTAGAATAAGGAAATGAAAGGCACTCCTGACTAAAAGGGGGAAGTATGGAGGCAATACACTTCTAGACTTCAAGCAATACGACACGCCATTATAATAAAAATAGCATGGTATTGGAAAAAATAGACACAGACAAATGCAATTTAATAGAAAGTACAGAAAGAAAACATACCTATATGGTCAACTAATCTATGACACAGGGACAAAAAATATACACTGGAACAAAGAAAATCTCCTCAGTCAATGATTTTGGGAAAACTCGGCTGCAATATTCAAGAAAATGAAATTAGACTCTTACCTCACATCATATACAAACTTCAACTGAACAATGATAAAATACTTGAATGTAAAACCTGACTCCCTCAAATATATAGAGGCAAACATAGGCAAAACAGCCCATGACATAAGCCTCAGAAACATCTTTGAGGATTCTCCTCCTGAAGCAAGGAACAAAGGAGAAGATAAACAGCTGGGACTACATCAAATGAAAAAGTTTCTGCATGACAAAACAAACATCCTATTGAATGGGAAAAAATATTTCCACAACACATCACAGATAAGAGACTGATACCAAAGAACTACAAGTAACTTATACAACTCAACAAAAACATAGCAAACAACACAATGAAAAAATGGGTAGAAGTACTATAATGATATTTTTCCTAAGAAGAACTAAAATGGCCAACGGGCATATACAAAATGTCCAATATCACTAATTATCAGGGAAAAGCAAATCAAAAGTGCAATGAGTTGCTTTATTCAACTTCACTCCAATAAGAATGGCCCACATTAAAATAAAATAAAAAACAAAACAAAACAAACAAAAAACAGAAACAACAAATGCTGGAGAGGATATGGAGATAGTGACACTCTTACATTGTTCCTGGGGATGTAAACTTATTCAGACACTATGGGAAGCTCTATAGAGGATCCTCAGAACACTAAAAATGGATCTACCATAGGACCCAGCAATTCCACTCCTAAAAAATCTACTAAAAGGGCACAAAAATTATTAATTCAAAGGACACCTGCATTCCTCTGTTTACTGCAGTACTATTTACAAAAGCCAAGATAGGCAAACAACCCATATGTCCCCAAATAGATGAAAGGATCAAAAAGTTGTGGTATAGTTACCCAGTGGAATATTACACAGTGATTAAAAAAAAAGCTCATACCATTTACAGCAATATGGATAGAGCTGGAAGGGATTATGCTAATTGAAATACACCAGAAAAATAGAAATCCGATGGTCTCATTTATATGTGGAATATAGATAAATCAAACAAAAGGTCCAGAGAAAGTCAAAACTAGCAAGCTGACCACAGAGCTAAAGCATACAACATAGGAAGAAGAAGGGGGTGTGCATCAGGGACTAGATGAACACAAGGGAATGGTGGCACCAGTTCAGTGGTGATATGGTGGTGATAGAATTCTGGGAGCTATAATGATGTCAAGGAAAATGAGTGAGTTTAATAAATTAAACAATAATAAGAAAATGAGCAGAGATATGAGATAGACTTTAAATGATGTTTACAAACACTTTCATCTTGATATAGGTTCATTCTTGTGTTAAGTTGAGAAATAGTTTTAGTAATTCTGTTTTCAGGGTAAATGTCTAATAAATAGTTATACTAAATATATTTTAATAAACACTTGTAAGATTTACAAAGTTGTTTAGAATATTTTTTCAGCTATAAAGAGAGGCAAGACAAAGAGCAACTAAGCATGCCTTTAGCATTCCAAACTCTTCCTTTTTTGCCACTTCTCCCAAATCTAGGACACCAGAACCCTTTGATCTTCCATTTGGTTCCACATCTGAGAGATCACATTACGAGTCTCAAGCTGTAACTACACTGTTTACATTGAACTTTCCATTTTCTATGCAAATTTTCAATATCTGGATAATAAATATACATCTTGTTAAATTAGAATATGAATTTTAACTATAAAATTTAAGATCTGAAAGTGAGAATACAATATATTTAATCCATGCTAACTTATGTATCCTCAATCACAATTAAGATTTATCACTATGTTACAAAGCAAACAACTTTTGATTGAATTCATTTACAGCAAAATATAGGATTATATTGCATATAAACCCATTTACTACATATTATAGAGTAATAAGATACAGTGACATTTCAGGGTTTATCAGGAAATGACTTAACATTACGAAAATGGTATTTTGCCAAAAATATAAAAGAATAGTTATCTGACATCAAAAAGCACTGCTTTACCACCCACGTTTATTTATTATTTTTAAAATTTAAAACCTAAAAAAATCATCAAAAATTCCACCTCTATTTGCTACTTTAGGTTGATTTCAAATTAAATCTCTTCATTTCTTTTTATTGAGTTAACATCAGTTTACAGCACTGTATAAGGTTTCAGGGTCTCATGCTTTCTCATGACAACATGCTTAGAAAGTGCTGCTAGTCTTACTATGGCTCACTAAGCAGAATTATCCCATAAAATAAGCAGGCTCCATTTCCATTAACAGCAAGAATATTTACCTCCTTCAAACATTCAATTTAATGGAGATTTCCATGATTTCTAACTGTCAACTTCAAAAATTTTCAGGCCCATTAACCAGCAGCCCATGTTTTAAAAACTTATTTCTTTCTACTCTGAAAGAACATGTAGAACTAAATGTTAGGGCATGTTATGATTTTCACTTTTCTGTTTTCACTCAAAGCACTTGTTCGCACTCCAATTCACTCTGTCACTGTACGAGTTCACATTATTTTCATAACTTTCCTTCATGGTACTCAGCTTTCCCTTTGAAAACTCCCATTAACATTTCTTCTTGTTAGTTCTAAAATGAGTAGGCAGACATGTCAGCTATCTAGGAGGAAGTGTTTGGCTGAACTGGAATATTCTCCATACTTAAACCAAGAGCATACTTTGAAAAATTGACATCATTCATAAAAATAAGGTTTAATGAGATGCCAGGTGGTCTGACCTGCATTTCAGGTGCTTGGGGGCAGTAACTCAGTCTAATTTACATACATAGCGGTTAATCACTTATGAAGAGTAACTAGTTACAATAATAAGATCTTATATTTAATGAGGAATCATTTTGTGCAAAATGCAATGCTAAATGTTCTTACCCACATTTCATTTTTTATTCCCATTTTAAAAGGAGAGAAAGCAGAATCAAGAAGAAAATTAAGAAGCTTTCCTGATCCTGCAGCTATAAAGCTAAAGGATTTGGATTTAACCAAAATTTTCCATAGATGGCCTCCAACTTCTTGGTCAATCTTCAAAAATTTCTATTCCCGTCTAATGCACATCAATATATTAATATTTCTGTGGGTGATAAAGTTTTGTATATTCACTCAAATGTATTTTTTGCTTGCTTGTTGAATGAAAACATGCCACTGAACAGACTACTTATCATGAAACACAGCACACTGAGGAAACAGCAAATGTTTCATATAAAGTGTACTAAAGGTGTTGGAATGATAAGTGCTATAAAATATCTTTTTATATGATAATCATATAAATAATTGAATGATTTTTTAAAAATCAATTTTAGTGGCATAATGCAGTAGTGATATTCTCTTGTATAAAATGTGGTATTTTTAAAAGAGTTACTTCCCTATTATGGCATGGCATACTTTTGGGAATATTTTGAAAAGTATTGATTCATATATTTAATTTCATTATTCACATGTGATGGGGAAAATAATTAAGTTACATGGAATCATACTATCTCTATGGTACTGGCAGTCACTTTACTTTTAATGGTAACACTAAGTATCTGTAGGACACTGACTTTTATTTTTATTTTTTTATAGAGGTAACATTGGCTCCCTATAGTTTACTGGGCAGAGTAACAGAAAGGAGAAAGATACACATAAAGAGAACATGGGAAATCAGCTGAGAACGCCCTTTCTTTCTTCAGCTGAGTTCTGATCAGATCGTATATGTGAGGAAGCGATTCATGACTAAGGAAAGAGTTGCACAAAATGACTGAAGGTACAATGGCCAGAGCTTACATATACCCAAGAACAGAGCCAGTACAGCCAGTCACCATGGAAAATCTTGTCATTCACGGAGAATCAGATAGTATTCTGAAGGGTTATATTGCAAATGGGGGGCAAAAGTAGCTCTAGATTTCAACACTTCTGGTAAAAATTCAAAATTATAAAAGGGATATTCAGGGGATTAAATCATTTACAGTTGTATTAACTGTGTTCCAGAACAAAGGTGAAGACTAGCTGCACAAATTTTTCTAGCCTGGCAATGTGACCTGGTAATGCACTAGCTCAAAATTCCCTTTAGCACTACTACAAAATGTTTTTTCTGCATGATGACAGGCTAGAAATCCTACAGTTTCTCCTATTTCTAAATCCAGTGCTGGTGTGTATACCAGTTTGATTGACATATGCATAAACCATGCAAGATTTTTTAAATAATAATTTTCTATATTTACCTAGCTTACATATACAGTTAGTTAACTCCTTAATATCCAATGACATATTTTCAATGCATAAATCTTTAGAAATGCAGGGATATATATTTGAATAATATTGCTTTTATGAATCTAGCATTTTTAAAAGTCTGAACACTCTAATAAATTGTATTGTTTTTTTTAACCTATAATAATTGGTATTATCTCGCATTAAAAATTGCCCATGATTCAAATCAACTTGATTGAAAACTTCTATAGGAACAACTTGGGCTAAAATTCTTGCAACAGTATTTAAGACCTGCTATAATAAACACACTTCTTATAAACTATATCTTTTTAAACCTACATTAAAACCTCCACAGTACAATTTATCTTTCTATGCTTACTCAAAAGACAAAGCAAGTTGAAATTAAACCATACACTGGTTATAATCCATGTATTTCATTCTCATTAACTAAAACCATAAAGAAGTCAATGAATACCACCAATTAACTCTGCACTGTTTTGACCTGTGGACTATCTCAGAAGGCATTTTGTCAATACGATATATAGAAATATTGCTACATTGCCACAAATTGTCTTTAGGGAAATAGAACTGTAATTTTCTTGTGATGGCTATTTCTAGCAACTTTATAGTATTGCCAAGTATACCACAAGTTCTCCTCTGAACAGGCCCCAACATAAGACAAAAACACACACTGTCCAAAGCTATGTATACCCGGTTGTAAGATATTTCCTTGTATCACAAATTCAATTACACATTGCAGCTCATCAGATACAACAGTCTAACTTTCATCATGACACCGAAAATCAACACCATAGCTTACCCAACATGATCAGTATGATGATGTTCTAGTCTGTGTAGTGGTGATGACAATAAAAGTCAGGAATTATATATTTCTATCATCCTTCACCACCTGAACTCAAGGGAGCTACATTATTATCATGATTATGAAGACAGTTTGAAAAATAAAATCTCAAAATCTTACCTTTAGATACCATTTGTATTTGGCATGTTCCCAATTCTCAGGAAGTTGTGTCTTGCTAAGAAATTGTTCAGCTTCTGTTAGCCATTGATTAAATATCTTCATATCATAGTGAAACCGCCGCCATTTCTCAACAGACCTGTCAAATTGCCTAGAGGTAAAAATATGGATTAAGAAAATTATATGGGAACATATCTACCTATGAAAGAGCACAAAATAGAGCCCTGGCATTAAATTAAAAAAATAAAAAACAAAGACAATTAAATGAATCATATAAAACAAGGTATATGTACACAGCACATATTTTTCATTACACTGATGAGGACATCTCACACTTGTAGATTTTAATTTCAAGTAACAGAAATAATTAATATTCAATACAGAAAATATTTTAGAATAAAGTACTATAATGTTTCCATTTTAAATTGAACACATTTCTTGATTAAAACAAAGATAAAAGCAACTACTATGGTATATTAAAATTTTCTACTCAATTATATTTAGTTTTTTTATTCCAGAAACTAAAGAATATGTTAATATCTAATAAACAAAGTATTTCAAAGCTAGACATTAAAATGGAAGTTTTCATCAGAATTAATTTATTTCATAAGGTCAATAAATTTCCATACTACTCTTGATTCAAGAGTCTATTTAATAAGTTTCTTGTGCTTCCAGGATGACAGATGAAGCATACTATACTTAACACACTATACTACAGATGTGAACAATTTACCAACTAACTGGTATATTAGTCAAAAGGAGACAGGTATGAGTGGGTGCTATTTTTATCCTTTATTGTATCCCCTATCATTTTAAATTGGAATGCTAAAGGCACGTAGAGGTAATATGTTAATATCACGTTTAAATATAATATTAATAAGGATGTATGCAGTCAATTTTTGTTTGTAAAATAAAATGAGACAGGAATGATGTGAATCGGGGTTTTGTTCACCCTAAAAGACTTGCCGATAAAGTCAGTTGGGGTGACAAAACAATTAAGAGAACACTGATCCTGGGGTCCTAGATGAACTGAATTAGCATCTATGGAGATGAGATCCTGACATCAGTACTTTAAAAATTATTCAAGTGATTCCAATGCACAGTCAAGGTGAAAAACACTCCACAATATAACTTTTAAAGTCTTATGGAGCTTATGATCTACTGGGTCTCCCACGGTCCATCCAAACAAGTATTTGTTAGCAAATACCATTCTGCAAATACCATTCTGCAGATAACTGGCTGTAGGCTTGTTCATGTAGTATTTTGCTGAAATTATTTGAGTTCCACTCTTAAGAAGTATAGGATTTTTTGCTAAAGAGATAACAGAGAAAACTAAAAGAAGTCCAACCAAATGGGAAAAAAAAAATTTGCCTTCCACAAGAGTGATAAGGGATTAATAACACAGATGCACAAGGAACTCGCACAACTAAACAAAAACAAAACAAGAAGCCCAATCAAAACATGGGGAGAAGAATTAAAAAGATATTTCTCCAAAGAGGAAATACAAATGGCCAACAGGCACATGAAAAATTGCTCAATGTCACTAGCAATAAGGGAAATGCAAATCAAAACCACAATGAGATACCACCTTACACCAGTAAGAACGGCCCACATCAAAAAAATAGGCAACAAAAAGTGCTGGCATGGATGTGGAGAGAAAGGAAGACTCTTACACTGCTGGTGGGAATGTAAACTGGTTCAGCCACTATGGAAAGCAGTGTGGAGGACTCTCAAAGTAATGAAAATGGAATTACCATTTGACCCAGCAGTCGCAATTCTGGGAATCTAACCCAAAGGAGACCTCAATGTGGGTACAAAGGGACACCTGTGTTCAGATGTTTATTGCAACAATATTTATAATTGTAAGGACATGGAAACAACCCAAATGCCCCAGAACAGACGAATGGATGAAAAGGAAGTGGTATATATATACAATGGAATATTACTCATCAATTAAAATTGACAAATTTATGAAGCGGCAGGGGCTAGGGATCACAGTTCGAGTCCTGCCTGGCGCCTGTAGTGAGACCTAGTTCCAAAAAAAATAACTGGGCATGGTGGCGCGGGTCTGTAATCCCAGCTACCTGGGAAGCTGAGGCTGGGGATTGCTTGCATCTGTGGTACCCCAGGCAACAAGAGCCTGCGGTTCCACGGGCAAAAATAGCAAGACCTAGTCTCAAAAAAAAAAAAAAAAAGACAAATTTGATGAATTTATGGAAACCTGGATGTACCTAGAAGAAATCATACTAGCAGAAACAACCCAGATAGAAAAAGACAAAAATGAAATGGTTTCACTAATATATGGACAACCAAATGAAAGTATACAACAGGAGGGTGGGGACCAGCTGGAGCAGTCAGGGAGGGGAGGTGGTGGGTGACCTCCAGGGATCAAAATGATGTGAAATATATATATATATATAAAAATTATTTTAAAAAGTATAGGATTATAGTTTTTAATACCTTGATATCTTCTCAGATCTCTATATCCATTCAGGAACTTAAATAATTTTAGAACTTAAATAATGCTGCAATTCCCCACTATTTTAAATAATTTATATATTAAAATGTATACATATATTTCACATCTATCTATCTATCTATCTATCTATCTATCTATCTATCTATCTATCTATCTATCTATCTATCTATCTATCCATCTATCTAATCTATCTCACATCTTTGTATTTCTGGGTATTTTAATAGGAAAGGGATGAACCAGGCTCTGGGCTTTGTAATTTTACGCATCCCATTTCATTGACTGTTATAGTAACCCTGCAATAACAGAATTTTTATTCCCAATTTCTAGTAGAGAAAACTGTGATGCTGAGTAATTTGCGGAAGGAGGGTTATTAAACTCTCTTTGGCAGAGAGAGGATTTTTATTCAGCAGTGTCTGGTTTCAATGGTGTCCCCAAATGTTTTAGAGGGTATTTACGTGAATATCTTATTCAAGATGAAATCTCATCTCACTTGATCAGTTAAACAACTGAGACAGTTGTATATGTTTACTTATTTTTTCTTCATTATATTTTCCAAAGATTTAGTTATGTATCCACATGGCAATTCATTCTATCAGACACTGCATTTAATGATTAACTCTATTTTTTATCGCAAAAGCTTCTGAAACAGTATTTTGATGGCACAAAAGTGACAACCAGTGGTAGCTAAAAGAGATAATCTTTAACTACAGGTAGTTTAAAGAATAAGAATTTTGTCTTTGACAATTAATGACATTCTGGATTGTATCAAAATGACATATCCATCAACCGGAAAATGATGTTGGGAGTGTTTCTGCAAGTTTAATAATAATTTAGCTTCCATATATTTTCAGTGGTATATAAGACACAATAAATGGCTGAAGAATAATTTGTAAGTGCTTGTTACCTTTTGAAAGACTGCATATGTCTTAGAGGCACCTGTACCATACATGTCAAAGGACTGCTATGAAAACGAATATCGAAAACACACTGAAGCCTAGCACAGCATATCTTGGTGAGATGGTAGTTGATTTTAATTGTCGTCATTATTTTCTCTATTGTTAAGTTATTCCACTATGTATAATTTCATTTTATATTAAAAATAATTTAAAAAATCAGTCTCATATGTTATAACTCACTTTCTGCTACCATAATCTAAAAAACAGTAGAAGCTAATCAAGCATAAACGACAGCATTGGGTGACTATCATTCTACCTTTGTAGCAGTCTTTAGTCCCCTTCTTATTTTGTTTTCCTTACCCAAGCACCTGAATTAGCCTTTGTCAACATTTTCAGCTATTGGGAGGTAGTTGTTTCTGGAACATGTGTGCTATAAATGCACAAAAATATAAATGTACAGGCACTTTTCATTTCTGACTACACCCAATCCCTAAAGTTTCCAATTCTATCCTGCAGCAACGATGTGTCCTTCTGTATTCACTGCACTCGAAATGGCCATCCTTTCCCAGTTCTACAAAACTCATCAACCTTCGAGTCCATCCTGCCCTTCACGGATTATCTTGGCTCTAAATTCTCCAAGAGATGAAAACTATAAGAATCCATGCAATTGCTCAAGATATCCCAGCAAGACAGAGCTGGAGATAGGAAGAGAAGGGCAACAGGCAGGCAGCCTGGGTTCTCCATTCAGATCCTGGCTCCAGGAACATACAGATGAGACAGAAAGGCCTTGTGAATGGCACTGGACTATTGCAGTTCCCCAAGCCCTGCTAGAGTCTCAGCCTGTGGCTCTTCATATTGGCCCCCTATTACTGAAATGCCTTCCCTACCATCCTCTTTCCCCATGTCCTGCAACCCTACACTCTGCACGCCTGTTACAGGCTTGAGTCAAACTACTTACATGGTCACTTGGTAAATATCTGACTAGGGAGGACTCAAAATGGCTCGCAACTGCTAAAACTTTTAGAACTGTAAAGTTGATTTAATTTGATTATTAAAATTAATGTTAAAATGAGTGACTCTTCAAACAAAATATTAAAGAATAATCTCACGCACATTACATGTAATGGCACTTAATGCGAGCAATAATATTTTAAACTCCATGTCAAGTATCATATAAAATTTTAAAATATACTTTTCAGTGTTTTAATATGAGCTGTTAACAGCAAAGCCAAAATCTATCCTTGAATTTACTAGGTAAAATTTCATTTTTTTATCATGACAACTTATAAACTTAAGCTCTCTCCCTCCAAGGAACATTCCAAATGAATAGATATAAATTTTACTAGTTTTACAATGAAACATTTATAAATTTAATCTCCAATCTCCTTTCCCTAATTTCCTCTCACTCCATTAAATTGGCCTGTCCATGAGTGAGGAAAAACACAACAACTACAAACAAACAGAGACATTAAAAAAAAAAAAAAAAACTTTCAGGGAAATAAATCTAAATTTTATCCCCTGTGTTATTACTATGAGAAAAAAGTTGTTGTTTTTTTTTTTTTTCCTGGCAGTATGAGGAAATGTAGACCCAACTAAACAAAGGACCAAAAATGTCAGTATAAACATATGGATAATAAATCAAGTGATTTTAAAATTTTGCAAATATTAAAATTCTCATTCACTATGCAAGCAGTATTTAAAATTACACTGCTGCTTCATTTATGTGCAGCATAACTTATTTCCTGCTGTTCTAAATCAAGTTAGTCAGATTATTCTCAAGCATAAATTACATTTAGGGAGTAATTTAGGTACTTTGGGACATACTTTAACACTTTCAGGCCATTAAGGTGGTGCTCAATTCCATGAAATAGATTTAAATAAATAACACCCTAGTAGCCTTCTGACATATCCATTGTGGCTTTATATGGAGGTCTGCAAACTCAGCACTGGGCTGCTGATTATTTCCTCCTACATATTTCATCTTTGATGAGGTAAGTGGGAAGGATCTTGGCACAAGTCTCATGGTCTAAACTGTACGTGCTGATCAATAAAAGTTAAATGAGTTATTTGTCCCAGATCATACTACCTGGCTCCCTTCCCTTCTACCCCACTCCTGTTTCCCTCTCCTTTGGTAAATCATTACTATTTGGTAAACCCTAAGTCCACTAGCAGTTCTGCCGTATCTCCCAAAGAGCCCTTCTCACTCCAAGCAACATTCGTGTGGCTCTACCCTCCTTGCCACAGACCTTTCATTTCTTACTCCTCAAACACCATCCCAGACTGCAGGTTCAAAGTGTCCTCTCACTCTTGATTGCTGTACCACGCCCAGATGTACACAGGTACAGTTAGACTCTACCACAGCCGCCTGTGTCACTGCCACTACAGGCATACAAGCTTGTGCCTGGTCCATGACAATGTCTCTTCCAGCGAATAGAGGGCAGTGGAAGGACTGCCAAGGCTGACATTTCTGGCTCTACCATTTTTTGTGTGACCTTGAATTAGTAAGGGACCTGTCTGAAAAGTAGTACCCCCTCCTAAGATGATTTGTGAGCATGAAATGAATGAATATACTTGAATTTCTTCGAACAGTGTTTGACAGACTTTCATAAATAGGACCAGATTGTTGCTATTATTCTGCCTCTATTTGGTTTAGGGTTTCTTTTGAGAATAGGTCTTATTATTTTTGCCTGTGGAACCGCAGTCTCATGTTGCCCATGGTACCACGGACTCAAGCAATCCGCAGCCTCAGCTTCCCAGGTAGCTAGGATTACAGGTGCTCATCACCATGTCCAGCTATTTTTTGGGACTAGGTCTCGCTGTGTTACCTCCAGTGGGACTGGAACCGCTACCCCCAGGCACAGCCGTGACTCTATAAGCTATTGCTTACAGGCATGTGCCACCGTGCCTGGCTCTGGTTTAGGGTTTCTAAGGCAAATTATCACTGATAGAGAATCCAAGCCATGGCAGTGTCACTGGTGGGGATCAGACCCATGTACGAGTCAACTTTAGTTTCAACTTCAGGGTTTAAAGTAATTAAACAGAGAATGTCAGTACTCTGTGTATAGAAGCTGAATCACTACTCCAACCTAGAATCCATGGCTGATCATTGATGACCATATACTTATTTTTTCAAACACCTTTGATTGTGAAACATAACTGCTATAGAAAGAATGCATTTATTATCATGCTATATTTACCCCAGGTACAAAACTTAAATTTTTTTTGATCATCCAGGAACCTCCCTCTATCGAAACCCCTCTCAGTCACTAACCACTCCCATGTCTATAACTTCACGCCTGAATTTCAGGTAACCCTCCCTGAGAACTTCGTAATTGAATTACACATTCCTAAAAGTGGAGTTTATTTGCTGTATGTTTTTGAACTTTTTATAAATGGAACCCAGTAACAAGTATTCTTTTGTGTGAGGTTCTATCTGCTCAATAATTATTTTACTTGTAAGATTAACCCATCTTTTGCTTTATTCATTGTTATGCAATGTCATTGTGTGATTTTTACTAGTTAATAGCAAATATTTATATCATCTCATTGATAATCAAAGTAAGGTTTTTGAATTTCTTAGAGAGGGGTGAGGAAGGAAAGGTCAAGGGAGTTGGGGGTTGATGAAGGTGAATCACAGGGGAAATAATGTTCTCTTTATCCATGACTTCTAAGGAAAGACCTCCAAGAATTTTAAAATATGTATTGAGAGTGTGATGTGTTGCTTAGTAGGGGAGATGCCTGTTGCAAGTATATATATATATATA
>PVHY01014886.1:18747-37402 GCA_004024945.1 Uropsilus gracilis | reverse complement strand
GAGGGGGAGAGGGGTGGATGGCTGCGGGGGGCGGGGGGAGCTCGGGGGCGGGGAAGGAAACTGCTAGAGCAACAACCCTGAGCGACCTCAATAACTTTCAATTTCAAGAGAAAGAGGGAGCTGGAAAAGTACAGGCGTTCTGATTTGGCAGAGGCCCGGGAAGAGGCGCCTAAGGGGTCCCGAGCCTGCAGCAGAGCATCTCTGGACACAGCAGGCGAGGCTGGAGGACACGAGCTCGGGAGAGTGGGGGAGGCTCCGCGTCAGGAGCGGAGCCCCTCAGAAGGGCCGCTCTGGTCGCGCGAGGTGGGCGAGCTCTGGCTGCAGTGTGGCGGCCGAAGGTGCGGCGGGCGCGGGACCCCCGCCCCCGCCCCCGTCCCCGCCCCGCCCCCGCCCCCTAGAGAGGCCGCTGGTCTCCTCAGCCTCGGCGGGGCGCACCCGGCTCCTGGTGGCCCCGCGCCGGTGCGCGACGGCTGACCCAGGGCGCCTCGTCCCTCCTCTTAGCAGGTCTCTGGAAGATTTCTGGCTGCGGATTTCTTTCCAGTTTCTTGAACCCTTCTCTCTCTTGCGTTTCTCCCTCTGATTCAGTAAAAGTCGCAGCTGAGCATCGGGCTGGTAGTGCCGAGGAAGCTCGGTGGGCTCTGGCGGTCAGCTCTGCCTCGAATTACCTGCCCGAAGTGGGGGGTTTGGAGGGGGCAAAACTCAGAGGTGTGTGAGCGTCAGGTCATCCTTTTTAAAAACTCAGGTTGCGCTGAGTTGAGCCTTTGCTGGGGCTCTGGGAGAGTCCTTCTTCCCTCAGGCAGTTTCCCTCTGCAGTCAACTCGTCCTAGCTCAGAGCTCTACCACCTTCTGCTTCTCAGTCTTCTGGAGAGGAGTCATTGTGTAATTTGGTTTCTCAGTTGGGGGGTGATACATAGTAAGATCCCCTCCTCCCACTTCTTGGAGAGAAGGAAAGGTTCCAATACTTTTTTTTCTGTTCCCAGCGCAACTGGGGGACCGAAAGCAACTGAAAATAAAGTTCACTGGGCCACCTAGGGGTGGCAGAATCGAGGGCCAGCATTTCTGAGAGGTGTGCACCCTTGACTGTTACCAGTCAACGCTAAGCTTGACTGTTACTAGTCAACCACCTCCTTTCGTCAGCAGCACAAGCCGATGATCTACCAGGATTAAAAAAGTTGAAAGTACAAGACCCCAAAAGTGATTTTAATATAAATCTGTTCAACCCGTTGTATCTAACAGAGTATCTCAAGGATGCTACTTCTGCAGCACTGCATATTCCACAGGCCCATACATCTGAGAAGTCACTTTGAAAAAGTCCCTGGTTCATAGATGCCTTACTAATTATCCACAAATAACTTTAGTTTAGAAAATAACTAAAACCTTGGCGGGAAGGGGCCAAATAAGATTTGTACTTTTTCCTCTTTTCTCCATGTACTCCCTACTTCTGGATCATCCTCAATTTGTGTGTTGACAAGTGAAAGGAGATACTCCACTCCATTTTGCAAGCTTACAGTGCCTCAGACGGTTGTATTTTTCTGAAGTCTTCAATGGTGTGGTTGTTATACATCAGAAAAAGTGGAGATGAAGGAGATGATGGAGGTGAAATGGCCCACATGTTCAAGGAAGGCAAATAAAAAGTGCTAAAAATCAAAATCTTATGTTAGTCTTTTAACCTAATTCCTTCATAAGATATTATTTATAACCTTGCAAACTTGTATTGAAATTTTGAAGGTAGGAATATATTTTTAGGTTTGACCATATGGTCTCTCCTAGAGATAGGATATAGGAATAACAAACAAAAGGCCAAGAAAAAGTCAAAATAAGCTAACAATAGAACTGGGGCAAGCAGCTAGGGAGTGAGGAGGGGAGGGAAAAATCAGGGAAGGTAGAAGCATAAGAACATGATGAAGAAGGCTCATGGCTGATAAAGTGGAGGGAGAACCCTGGGGAATGAAACAATGTAATATATATGTATATATAAGTATATATATATAAGTATATATATGTATATATAAGTATATATATACTTACATAAATAAATATGTAAATAACAAAAATAAGTATTAAAATTTTTTATGTCTGATATTATGGGAAGACAGCATCCCCATCAATAGTATGATTTTGGCTTATTTTAAGAGTTCCCACTTGCAACATTATTCTTTTGGGGGTAGAATTCTCCTTTCTGTACATGCATACACACTCCTTTTTTATCTGTTACCTAATGTCCACTTGCAGAAGACTGAGTTTATCGCTTTGAACCAGAAAAGTTACAGATAACAGAACAATTCCAATAATGATTATCCCAAAAAGAAGCTACTCTATTTTTCTGTGCCTGTTCTGTCAGCTTTGCTTTCCTGCTTACTTAATGCTTCAGATCCTGAATATCTGCACCATAAAATGTGGGGGATTTAAAGGCTGTGGGAGGCTCCCTTTGAAAAGGACTCCAGAGACGGCCTTTCTAATCCAGGATACTTGAGCCGGATGGGATGAGATTGCAAAAGGGATGTAAAAAAGCAATTTGGTGAACAACTTCAGGGAAATGAACACACAGAAAGACATTTACTTTTCATTGTGTTGTGCAGACATATGTTAGTTTGGATGAGAGCAGAAATGGCAGTGTAAATAAATAAACAAACAGTGAGAAGCTGCAGTTCTTGAGCCATCCCAGAAAAGTAGTCCTAGATGAAGTGGGCAGGAAAAGCTTGTCAAGGAATAAGCACTGTTCTGAGGAAACATAAGGAAAACATTAAATAAACGGCGAGTGTATTCTTTTCTCTCTTGACGCTATGCTGTAGAATAACTTTTTCCTGATCCATGTTCCCGTACTATTAAATGCTTGTTTACTTGCCTGGCCAAGTCTTAACATTCCCTCAGTTGTCCTAGCAGCTTATGGAAAGCTTGCTTGGCTTTTTTTTTTTTTTTTTGGTGCAACACAGTACCTTTATTATTATTATTTTAATCAAGAAAATAATAATTGCAGAAGCTTATGACTGCCAATGAATTTTAGGGCCCAAGCCTAAAGCAAGTTAAAAACCATAGGCTCAGCATAGAGGTCAACATTTCTTGCTGTTTTTCTCCAGAGAATACTCAAATCCCAGAAAGTTTAAGAAAGTTGAGCTCAGAGAATAGAAGTGTGTCTAAACGTAGATAGGGGATTAAATACATGTAGACTAGTTACTACAACGTTTGTCTCCTCTCTCCTTTACTACTCCCCTCTCCCTCCCAAGCAGGCAGTGACAACAGTAACAAGTTATTTTTGTCCATTGTAGCAGTGGCACTTTAAGGAAAGAAAATGATTGTCATATTGTTGAATCCATACTGCAAATATGTGAAAGGAGGTGTGCTCCAGAAAGAGAGCAAGCCCAGTTGTTTGGAATGGGATATAACTAGTAGTGATGAGAGATATTTGGCAAAGTTAGGGCTGACATCAGTCATTATACCACACAGCTAACATGCAGATCCTGAAAATGCTCAACTCTCCAGTTACTCAGATCTGGAGACATCTGAGTGAGTAAGTCAAACAGGGTACTGCTGGCCCGGCCTGTGTAACTGACGCAGCTCGAAGTCATCCCTGAAATATAGAGCAGACAGCAGTATTTAAAAGCCATTGAAATGAGTAGATGAAGCACAACTACTATTTTTAGAGAGAGAAATAAAGGAGACAGAATTATTATAGCAATTTTCAAAATGATTAAATGTTTATATAGCATTAGGAAAATGAGAAAATCAAGGCCCATGATGGATTACTTTCTGTCAACAAGAAAGAATGTTCTTCCTTCCAGATGAAGTTATGGGATACTTATAAAATTGTGGTGAGCACTGTCTGCTGTGCCTATTTTTAAAAAGTTCTTTCTTTCACGAATCATTTCATTGTTGGTCTAATATAAAAAGTGAATATTCAGCCATATTTAATATAAAGAATCTAATAACTCAGAGAATTTTGCTTGATTATGGAACTTAGATATAAAGAGGATAAGTGTCGCAGTAAGAAGTGTGCTAGACTGGCGATCCTGGGATTGAGGTTGAGTCCTTTTCTGTATCTGGTTTTGTATTTCAGGTTTTTCATCTGATATATGAGGGAATTCTACTAAATGAGCTCCAGAGTTCCTTTTAGCTATGAAAGAAGTGACAATATCTCCGAAAAAGAAAGACAGACTTGTAATTACAAATGTCAAAGCTATTTCTAGTTATGTGACATCACAGCTTTCATTTACAGAATTGTGTTTAATTGAATAGGTCCAGATTTAGAAGTCTGCTTTCAAACTCGTTGATTTTCTGGAAATGCCTAACCCATTACAAGAATTCTAGATGACTTTAGCCTAGCAAAATAGGTCCAGGATGAGTTTAATTTTTCTAGATGTTTACAGACTTTGGGCCAAGGATGAACCGATTTTAAACTTCATATTCTGGGCAGGCTCCTAGAGACAGTGGGAAAAAGGGCTTGTACCTTATAGAAGTACCACCAAGCCCTCAGTTTGTTATCAGGAATCATAGGTGAGGAAGGAACATGGATTGGCTGGAGAGAGAACTTTCTGTTCTCTATCATGTGATTCCTTACACTTTCCTATTCACATCTTTGGATGATGATTTATATCAGATCTATGTCTCTTTTGTCCCAGGAGCTCTTTAGGAGTTCAGCAAGGAAGCATCAGTGACTGTGGTTACTCTCAAAAATAGAAAAGCACTATGAGGTATAGAGGCAAGGTTAAATGATTTTATGAGTAATTTTTGTGCAGTTGCTTTTGCCTAGATTATCTCAAAATAACCTCAAATTGCATGATTTCATAGATGAGAAGGCAAAAGACAGAGAGGTAAAGTTGCTTGCTTAAACTTATATAGAAAGTATACTGGTTGTTTTATGTCACCTTCCTCATTATTTCCTCTGCACTCTGCCCCCTAAGGTGTTGACTGCCATGGACTGATCCTCGGAACTTTCTTTTTTTTGGTTCCTGGTTGAGCTCAGTCAATGGGAGCACCAACAGGAACATACTAGGAAGAGGAATCCTGTTCCTTCCTAGCTTTGGCATCATTCTGGAAGTGACTTTATCCTGCAGGGCAACTTTAGTTCTGCCCAGCAGCCCCACTTCTGTGACTCTGCTCTGAACCAGGTTTCAATAATAGCATTTCTCTCCCTGCTTCCTTATACTTAAGAGTAGAGATGGCTTCCCACTGTTTCTGGTCCCTGGGTGCCTCAACATTACCTGTTGTTTAACTTGTCTGTGATATTATAAATAATCCCTCCTATACAATTATCTTTTAAAAATTCTTGTTGGGGTCCCCTGAGTGACATACAAGTATCAGAAGAGGTACTTGAAGACAGGTTGTCTGACCTTTTTTTTTTGAGACTAAGGTCTCACTATTTTTGCCCATAGAATCACAGGCTCAAGTTGCCTGGAGTACCACAGACTCAAGCAATCCCCAGCCTCAGCTTCCTAGGTAGCTGGGATTATAGGTGTGTACCACCCATGCCCACCTATTTTTTGGGACTAGGTCTCTCTGTGTTGCCCTGAGCTGGATTCAAACCGTGATCCCTAGCCCCAGCCGCTTCATAGGCTGAAGCGAGCCACCATGCCCGGCCAGGTTGTCTGACTTAAAGCCAATGTTGTTTCTATCATGTTATCTTACCTTTGCAGCGGGAATGCACTTTGATTAAAAGTGAATTGAGTGAAGGACAAGGGACCAGGGGAAGCTGGAGGGTTACAAATCAGAAAGGTTTATCAAATTACTAGAGTCAGAATGGTAAGGAGCAAAACACATTTAATCTTCAAAATTGTAGCTAGTCAGTTCAAGAAACAATAAACAGGAGAAGATGGAGCAATTCAGCTGAAAGATGACATTAATTTTAAGGCATGTTTGACTTATACACCTTTTATTCCTTTTTTTTTTCCTGCTAGGTCTAAAACCAGTCTTAGACAATCCATATGTGAATTAGGGCATTTATTGGAAAGAATGGTAAAGGGTGATACCTGGAGTCAGTCAGTCATCATTTATCCCAGGAATGTTTGTTCATGGGGCCTACTAGGTATGAATGCTTCCAAGCTAGGGAAAAGGAAGAAAATGTTATTCATTGTCTTTAAGACAGGAATCTAGAAGGAATGGTTTCATTTGTTACATTGGTGCTCTGGTTACAAGCAATTTTATAGTTTATGATAAATAAAATGGTATATAGAGGCACACATGGGCATGTTTAACAAACGTTAGAAGACACCTCTTCAAAACAGTACTATTAAAAATAGGATCACCTTTCTCCCTTCACATACTTACCTATCATTAATAGCTGTGTCTATTACTATTGATGCATTTAGATAGCTATTCTAGTCAGCTGGTTACTCTTAAATCTGCATTCATTGAATATGTGGTAAACACCATGGCAGACTTGAGACGCACAAAATTGGGTGACATGGGCCTTGCCCTCAAATAGGAAGCCCTCACTGAGAGTGGCACGTAAACTGCTGAAGCTTCCACATAATATAGGCTATCTAATGAAGTCTATGTGGTATGCCATGGGAAAAGGAAAGAGGAACAATGGTTTTAGGGAGAGATAATCTCTGTTTAATCTGTATGGCAACAGCATTTAAAGGACTGAGGGTGACTCTTCATGTGGATAAGAAAGGATTCCTTCCTTTGCTTCAGACTGGCACTGATTCAGAGGTGGAGGAATAAGCTCTTATTCTCCCATGTTTTGTGGGGAGGGGGGGGGTCAGTGGTCACAGTTGGCTGCCTGTTTCTAGGGAGGTAGCCATAATCCAAGAGTTGTATGGGACCTCCTTCTCCTCTAGCAATTCAGTGTGGTTTAGTATTGACCATGTGGGAGTGTTGTTAGGCTGATACCTGCGTGGGGGATCTATGTGGGTTAATGATTTGACCAGTTGGTTGTAGCTAGACTGTGGGTGGATTCCCTCTCCTGGGAGAAAAATGACATTTCATTTCTGAAGTGCCTGAGTATTTTTAGATGCCCAACAAAGAAACGAGGTTCAGTCTTCCCAGTTGTCTGGCCTCTCATTCTCCTAACCCTCCATCATGTTCCACCATTCCCCAAACATTTCAATATTCCTTCCCATCTGTTCTCACCAGTGTTTGTTCATTCAACCATGCTGAACATCTCCTGCTGAGTCTCATTTATTCTGCATTCTAACTTCTCCCCATCTTCAAAAATATAAGTTCCCTACCCTGAAATCTAACCCTAGCTCAAATACTAGTGATTGAGGATTAGTTTAGGTCTGTTCTTCTCCCCTTCCCTTATATATAATTCCTATGTCTAGAAACATTTTTTTTTTTGAGACTAGATCTTGCTGTTTTTGCCTATGGAACCGCAGGCTCTCGTTGCCCGGGGTACCACAGACTCAAGCAATCCCCAGCCTCAGCTTCCCAGGTAGCTGGGATTACAGGTGTGCACTACCACACCCAGCTATTTTTTTGGGACAAGGTCTCACTATGTGCCCCCGGTGGGACTTGAACCGCTATCCCTGGCCCCGGCTGCGGCTTCCTAGGCTGCCGCCTACAGGCATGTACCACCATGCCCAGCCCCTATGATTTTTATTTCACACTAATGAAGGGACTATCAACCATTATGAAGAACTGAAAAAACTGAATGGTGGTGCTAACATTTGAATGCTAGCCTATTTGTGCCTTTATTTCACTTTAGCAGGTGGGTTTTTTTGTGCTTAAAGGTAAACTTGTTCAGTGGAATATTCTGCAAGAAGATGAAGGGAAACAAAAAAATTTCCTTTCAAGAAGCTTACATCTGTTACATATTGCCGTGTAACAAACCATCCCTAAACTTAGTGGCTTAAAATGTCAACTATTTAAGGCTTCTCATAATTTTATGGGTTGATTGATTCTCTTTCCAGTCTCTCTTGGGATCGCTCACATGCTACATTTAGTTGTCAAGTCAGCTGGGGTCTGGACCTAGCTGAGACTGAAGAGATGGCAGGCCTTTTTCCCCTGTGGTTTTATCCTTTAAGTATCAGTTCTCTGGATTCTAGACACATGGTAGAGGACACAGCAGGGCCTCTAGAAAGTCCTTCAGTGTTACTTTCACAGTATTAGCTCAGTCAGAGCAAGTTACAGGGCCAGCTCAGATTCCAGGGCATACCCAGCAGATTCCATATTTTGATGTGAAATGCTCAAAGTATTTTTGGTGACTTTTAACCCACCACAGAGCTAATGATTAGGTTATTGACTTCTATGCAAAGTTAAGCTTATAAATATTTTGGCTCATCAGGAAATGGACACAGATTTGAAATAAGAAAGTGAAGTTGAGGTTTATCTCATACCCATCTATAAAGAGTGTTCTGATTCCAAATTGGCTTTTTTCCCCCCTCTGGAGTGAGTCTTAATTCTAATCTTGAGGTCAGTGAGTATGAAATCTGTGTAAAGTTCCAGGTCACTTTTGGGATGAGTTTTTTTTTTTGCCTAAGTCTAAGTAGGAAACCATTATGGTTTAAAACACATGAAGAAAAATTATTAGGATATTCTAACCTTGCAGGAAGTCATAAGGGCTTCCCTCACATAGGGAATTTATCCTATTATCTTTCTTCTTTTCAGGTCTCTAGATAAGTTATTTAAGAGATGAATACAAGATGAAAACCCCTCATTAAGAAGGAACAACTTTGTAAATGTCTTTTTGTTTTTTCTTTTGCCTATCTATAGATAAAAGGATATCAGTTTAGTGCACAGGAACTTAAAGTCACTAGCTTACTAAATGTCATGATACTAAGATTTAATGACAGGTATAATTGTGTCATCTATAAAGTAGATTCACCTTCAAGGTTTAAGAAAGGAAGCAAGTAAGTTAATGAATTTGCTCCCTTTCTATTAACTATTCTTTGACTTGAAAGTGGCGTGGGAGTGAACACACTGGACTAAAGTGGTAGCTATGGGTGCTGCTACACTTTGGTGAATACTCCTGGCAGGGAGAGATCTATACTTAGAAAATACTAACGACTATGTCAATCAATGATACTTCAATTTAAAAAATGTCTAAAGAATACATTGGTTTTGCATGATTTTATGGTAAATTGTCATCACTAGTGATTTTAAGAATAATATTTTTAGTTGTATTGTAAATTATATGAAACATGGTGCCTTTTTTTTTTTTTTGTTAAAGATACGTGATATAATGGTCATTCAAGGCCAGTCTGGCTCCTAAAAATAAAGTAATAACTTGGGGATATCGCCCCCAAAATTATATCTCTCTATATAGCTTGCTTTCTCTCTTTTTTCTGTATATGTATATGTTTTTTATCTATTCTCATTGTTGAAATTATTCACATCATTCCACATAGCTGCTTGTAATTATTGCAGTTAGAAAATTATTGCTAGATGTTAGATGTTTGTTTTAAAAAATTTAAATAACTTTTTACAGAAAAGTAAGGATGGATAAGTTATTTTATTAGATTATTGTCTTTTTAACAAACATCTGACATTTGAGTAGGAGAGAATGTTCGATGTGTACAGGGCATTATGAAATATGAGTCCGGAGATACTGAGGGGTGATAGGAGGTGGAAATGTGAAGCAGAAACAGAAGCTGCAGCAAAATCCAACAGCAGAAGGGAAAGTGTGAATGCTTCAAGGAAGGGCTTAAATCTCTAAGGGTGACACTATCAAAAAAAATAAAAATAAGAAAAGAAGACTCTTTTAATGGGGAAGAGATCATATAATGGATTGCTCTTAAAGTAACTAAGAATTCCTGTATTCCTGTACATAGATTCATCTGAGAGTTGACATGCTGTGACATAAGAAGAAAAATTTTCCAGAAAGTGCAGTGAAAGTTGAAAATAGATGAGGATATATTCTGGAGCACAAAAAAAGGAAGGTAAATCATATCATACTGTTTTTATTATTAACCCATTTTCTTTTTAAAATTGTTATCGAATTTGTTGCTATTATTCATCCTTGTTAATGAAGATGCTCCCAAAAGGATTTTTCTCTTGTAGCAGAGTCTATATTTTTCTTTTTGGAATAGCCCTGTTGTTCAATTTTTATTTTTTTAAGTAGTAATTTATTCTTTTAATTGTGGTAACATTAGGAGGCAGAACAAACTTCTAAATGTCTCACTGGCAGTACCCTCACATCAATATCAATATTATTGATTGGATGTTATTATCCATGTCATATTTTAATTAAAGACTACCCCAGCTTATGAAAAGTATTTTATTTAACTTATTGCTGTGATGTTTAGTATTTTTCATTGTTTAATTTGAAGATAACATTGTGAAAATGTTAAGCAGATTACATTTTCATTCCCTGAAAATCATGCTGCCTTACTATCTTATTTGGAATTAAGGTCATTTAGTTTTTGGAGGGTTAGAGCACAGTAATATTCTCATTTGAGTCTCAAAGTTGCCTTCCTGGAATCCTTAATATATTAGTTGTTTTTTTTTTTTTTTTTTTTTTAGAGGCTAGGTCTTGCTATGTTGCCCGGGGTAGGGGTAGTCTTGAACCCGCAGACTCAAGTGATTCCTAGACTCTGCCTCCCAAATAGCTGGGATTACAGGCATGCACCACTGTGCTCAGCTTTAATATATTAGTCTTGCCATAGAATTGTTGAGAGACTAGAGATTTTTGAACTCCAAAATTTTCTCTTATATATGCAAGCAAAATTAAAAATTGAAATATAAAATTTTACTGAAAATCATAGGGTAGTAAGGAATCAGTACTTAAAAGATTTCCTTGTCAAAGGGAAGAAGATGTGGAAAGCCTCTGGAACTGGAGGAAAGAGAATAAGTGAGTAGAACAAAGAAGTCACAGTACATTATTCCTATCCTTTTCATATAGGTGGGGAAGAATTGTTATGACTGTGTAGAACTTTGTGTAAAATATCCCCAAAGACTTATAATCAAAGGTGAGAGGGAAGAACTAAAATTCTTCCCTGCACTGGTGGGACTTAATATGATTATTCAAAGGTGGATCTGCTTGAGGGTTATGGTTGAAAAGTGATCAAAAGGGGTTTTCCTATAAAGCTGGCCTTTGCATGAGGTTGTATGGCAAGTAGAGGGCTGTTTAGCAAATGACTTGCTTCCCTATGCTTTCTGGACTTATGTAAAAGCCTTATTTCCCCATCCACCCCTCTTTTTAAAGACTGTCATAAAAGGTATAAATTAAAGAAATGAAAGTAGAAGTGACAATTCTCACTTTAAGATAAAAACCATAAGAACCAGGGTTTATCACATTTTCTTTCTAATGCTGTGATGACCATAGAGGCATATGAAAAAATGAAGACTTTTATCAGACTAAATCCTATGTGATGGGACATAAACAGCCCTTTCACTTTCTACCCACTACTGACAATGCCATACATGCAGCATGAATGAGAAACAAAACTCTGGGCAATGAGATTTTCTTTAACTCAAACTCTGATTCTTTTAGTAAGCACAGACCCTAGCAAATAGAAATCAAGATAACTACGCAGAAGAGGAATAAACAAGGGAAAGAATTTATATGATTTCATTAAAATTAGCCAGATGGTAAGTAATGTATAATTTGGAGGGGGAGATGGCAATATCTTTACTGATACTGAAAGATTGAACAATTGAATCGCTTAGAAGAGATATGTTTCCAGTTGCTGATAAAGTAGGTATTTAAAAGTGAGATATAAGAATGGATTCTTTTATTTTATTTCCATTTGAAAAAAATAGCAAGTCAAACATATTATTATAGGGAACTGGAAGGACTGGGTAGTTAATATAATCTTTCACACTTGGCAAATATTTCAGTCTCGTGCCATCATTTTCTCCCTCTGAAGTTGGTGTGATCATGGACTACCAGGTCCTAAGAGACTTCTGGATATTTTGTATGCTGCAGTCTGCTCTGACTTTAACTGATTAGGAGTATACTAGAGTATACTAGAGTAACCCATTTGCTACCTGAATGTGAGGTAGAACATTTAAAGCATCCTTGAGAGAAATATGTATACTAATCATAAAGTGACAGGGACTTTTTATCCTTCCTTGTAAGTTTGTAAAAATACAGAATAACTCTATTTTTGGGAAAGTTATGTCAGTAAAATTCTCTGTTTTAAGTAGAAATTTCAGAGCAAATTAGATAGAATCTTTATCTAGGAGTCCAAAACCTAGGATTCCTAGTTAAAGTTTTAGTCTACTTTAACTAAAAACAAAAATCATAGGATTCAGAATTGCCAGGACAGTTAGACATCTTCTAGTACATTCTGTTTTGTAGATGAGTAAAGTGAGAAACTGAGACTAAAGATATTAGACATGTTCAAGGCTATTCTGGCAAAACTGAGACTAAAATCTACTTTCTATCATATCTAGGATACTTTTGGTCACACCAGGATTTCATTCAGTGATCAGTGTTTTATCATTCATGCGACTGTAGAAATCCACATCTTTTTGTTTCATATCAGTAGAAACTTAGAACTGGTCATTGGTTGATCAGGGCATTCATTCATTCATTCATTCATTCATTCATTCATTCATTCATTCACTCTCATCTATTTGACTTTCTGTTTGTACCATCTTAGGCACTTTCATCAATACTCATTACTATTTGCAAATGAAGACCTCTTCCTATAGTTTGAAACAATTCTGAATTTATTTTCCTGGATACTACTTTAATTCTGGTTCTTTATTAACTCTTCTTTAATGAGTTTTATAAATTTGTATTTGCAAAATCTGGAGTCGGGTGAATTCAGAATATAATTATCAGGACACAAGGGAAAATTCTCATACCCTTCTGGGGAATGGGAATCTGGGGTCTTCTCACTCTGAACAGGAAACATATTGACATCAGACAGATTAGTGAGAAAAGACCAGATTAAATTATATATGTAAAGAATTTACATGGTTAAATTTCTAAAGTAAAAGGAGAAAGCCAGGGTTCTATCTTCTATATTATGTATAGGACAGGATCTAGGAGACTCAAGGAGAGAACAGGATTCTTACATGATCACGGGGATGTCTTCAGGAAAAACAACTTTGCATTTACATGTTTGTTCTGCTTTCAGATAGGTTTTTCTGATAAAAGTGTTATTTCCGGAGCTATTACTCTAAATGCAAGTAGTTTACATTCTTAAAGTTACAATATTTTTCCAGAGACTTGCAGACTTGATTTTAACTTCACATGCCATGGTAGCATGTATAGGGAAAAGCTAGCTCTGGACATCTTGGAAAAAAATTTGTCAACATTTTTGGAGAGACTAAGTCTAATAATAGAAAGACAATCTAATACTTTGCATCTGCTTTGTTACTGAAAGCTGAATCAATTTTTATAAAAGAGAAGACTAATGAATTTGCTATATAAGCTAGCTCTCTTTATTACTATAGGGGAAAAAGGGATAAATGTAACCTAACAAAAAATGTGATATACTGATATATTATCCTCCATTTGTATTCTTAAATTTATTCACTTTTTTCAAATTACTGCAATGTATAAAAAATCACTTGACTATTTTCATAGTGCCAGTCAGTGAGAGTACTGAGTGTATGTTTTGGGCAATAACATAAGTTTATTAAATGTTTGAAGTAACACCAAAGTAACACAGGACACAAGTCTCTAGAGACCAATAATTTAGTCACAAAGATATGAAGGAATATATTATAGTGAAAATGTTGTGTTATATATATTAAATTATGCCTACAGAGATATTATTCTTTAGACTAGAAAGATTTCAGTCAAGGTGCTAGTCTGAGACTTGGTTTTTTAAGATGAAATTTGAAGCAAATCTGAGGAAAACAGAAAAAGCACAGGTCAAGTGTTGATGTTACTACTATTCAAAGGAAAGAGTTGGACTTAAAAATTTTCCCTCTCTCCTTTGAGACCAATTGAATGACACCCCCCCCACACACACACACATATATCAGAATATTCACATTTATATTTGGCAGCAATTCTTGAAGTCTCATTTTCCAGGTACATACAAAGCACTATGTCATATTATCATGTTAACATACCTCCTAATTCTTTTAGCTAAGCAAGTTGGCAGGTTATTTTCAACCTTCTCTTCTATGCTAATTCATCAAACTAAACCCCGGAACCTAAAATATATAAATAATTGAGAGGCTGCATTTATTAACAAGAAAGTCTGAAAAACTTTCGTAATCTATAACACGCTCCACACCTTTCATCTGGGGACCTCGTGTAGGTGCTCATTTTCGTCTCTTATTTTACTAAGTGACAAAAAGCACATAGCAGAGAGGTAAACATCCAAAGGAGAGAAACTGTGGAATGAGATACAGGTTCCAAAATATCTGATTGGGTGGGATCAGAGGTGAAAGAAGGTGGGACTGGAATCACCTGCATTCCTTTATCTTTAAGGGTCACTGCTGCACCTAGATTAGTGAATGATTCTCAACAGCTCTTAATCTCTTTGTTTGGGAATGGGCTAGTGCTGAAAGGGAACATTTCAGAGAAGATAACCACAGTTTTTACAGGAAGAGAGAAAGCAAAGCTGAATGGCTAGCTTGAAGGAGAGTCAGGGTTCAATATGAAGGAATGAGTAGATTTTCTTGAGGACTTTGGGAAGCTATCCCTTGGATTCCTTTTACCCTTATTTAACCTTCAGATTGAGGAAAACATTCTCTTTATTCTAAGTGTGACACAAATGGTAACATCACATTTCTAATGCTGGTGAGGATCACACTACTACATCTGTTCAGTGTTTCTGCCATCTTGATGCCAGGTTTGACTTGACAGATTAATTATTCATAAACTTGTTAGTTTTCTTTCAAAACCTGAGTTTTGAGGAACTTGCCTTGACTTGCAGACTTGTTTATACTTTTATTTGTTAGATTTTATAAGAGGATAATGTCATGTATTTAAGCATCTATATAGAGAACAGTGGGAAGCAATCAGGTAGGCACTACAAAAAAATTGTTTCTGTCCCTGAAGGGCTTAAAATTAATTAGGGGAAGGGGTTTCACAACTTGTATGCATAAAACATAAACAACAATGGGGTAGAATATATACTGACAATCATATGGGGGATTCAGACAGCAAGTGTTAAAGCTCAGTGTGTTTTGCTTATGGGTGTCATGCTTTGAGCTCTCCTTCTGAAAGGTGCCTAAGTGGACTATGGACTAGGAGATGGTTTTCTATCTCATCACCTATTCTCATTTATAGCTTTAACAGATTATTTAACTTCTCTGAATATTAGTTACTTAATGCAAATGCTTCCTGGAATTTCCCCTGGTGCTAAACCTAAAGGTACTTCAGAAACAAAAGGAGTTATCTTATCTTGTTTGCATATCTAGGAATAATTAGCCTTTGTAATATGCACCCAAACTGGACATTTGGCAGATAAGTATTGCCCGGCCTTCTCATTCTAGCAAGGGGTTGTGATTTCTCAACAAAGGCAGGGGAGTTGCAAAACAGCAGGGTTTAGCTACAGTTAGTAATTAATGAGGTGCTAAAAGTGCCAGAGCAGAGACTCCCAGATGCAGGGTGACTAAAAGGATAAGAAGCACCCAGAATTTCAAACAAGTGTCACTTAAATAAATACAAAGTCAAGTGAGTTGGGTCTATGTAATGGGAAATGGTCTCGACATCAGAAACCATCTCACAACTATTTAATACAATAGAATAAGAGTTAGTCATTAAATTTTGCAACTTGTAAAAAATTAGGCTTTTTTCCTCAGTCCTGTAGAAAGACAGTAATTATCTGCTTTGCAGTATTCAAAGAAGTCAAAATGAACTTTTAATGCACCACATTGTCCAAATAAATAACCAATCTGTTACAGGTTGTCACTGGCACAACTTTCCTTTGCTCTTTTATAGTATATTAATCAAGTTAATTATTAATATTAGTAGACAAGTCAAAGTACTTTACTAATCAACTAATAACAGGGGACCCAAGGTTTAATAAGACCCCTCCCCTTTTCTTTTAATTGGAAAAAGCACTACTGGGAGAGAATGACAGAGGGGTCATTTTGGACCATGGGAGCTGTCTAAAATGAAATTTGTTTTCCTGCAGAGTAGAATTCCTGCATAAATTTGCAAGAGTGTTAAAGTATTTTCAAACTAAGATTTTATGTTTTTTTCTCCCATATTATTTTCAAGTTTCTTTCCGTGTACTATTTAAATTTTGGAATGGTAGGTAGTAAAGCAATGTTATAGTAAGATATAATGTTATATTATAGGTGAAAGCTCATTAGACAAAATTCAGCAAAATATATATCTATAATCATAACAATATATGTCTACCTATTTATCATCTCTATTTAAAAGTATTTGTGCACTTTATGTAAGTACTCTGATAAACTAGGAAAGGAAAAAAAGAGTAATTTGATTTTCCTAGTATGGGTGTTATTCTTGTTTGGGGTTTCATAAATGTTTCTAATACATTTGATGGGTGATACTTGGCATTTTCATAACTTAGAGAACATTTTTATGTTGAGTAGCTTTACCTGACATTGAGAATATTAAACACATAAAAGAACTCTCTCAGATATATATACACAAGCTAAGATTTTAAGGGAATTAAACCAGTCTCTGATTTTTTTTCCAATATGAAACTAATACCTATATATCATATCATAAAAGACCATGTAACATTTGCATATTTGTGAATGAATGCTCATGTATGCATGAAAATTCAAACATCACTGAATTTAGTCAGTGAACTTTAAATTGTAGAAATAACATGTATTTAATTTGATACCATTTATTGAATGCTAGCTTGTTAAAAAATAACTAGCTATGTCATACAAAAGCTATTTCTGTGAATTAAGAGTTTTAAAGCTAAATCAGAGTCAGTAATTACTTCACTTTAAAGATCACTGGTAAAAGTAGGTGAAAGAATCAGATAAAAAACAATAGTTTTTCAACAGAAACATTTCAGCTCTATCTAGTAACGAAGATTGACTTGTTTTTGCCTTTTTGAAAAAAAAAAAAAGTACCTTTTGTGGGGGATGGGAAATATTGTAGTAAGAACTTTCCATGTTTAAAATGCGTATTGAAAAAGAATCCACTGGCTCAAGTCTTTTCCTCTAACATACTCTAGAGGGAGTCAAATCTAAGAAAGTATGTTTAATGCATTTCATACTATTGGTTCTTTTTTGAAATTCTTTTCCTTGGTGACAATATTGCTTTGACTCTATTAGTGTTAATCAGGAGTTGATTACAACATAGAGCTGATGAAGACAAGGTAGAAACTGACTCTCTGTGTGAATCAATTAACATCTTACAGAGAAAATATCCTCTGTCTGGGTCACGGATTACTTGAGTCAGCTCATGAGCCAATGCACATTTTGGCATGAGTGAGAGAGACTGAGAGGTTATGAATAAGGATGTATTTATAAACCAAGGAAAACCTTTCCTCTCAAACTAGAACAATAAACTCCAATATTGCCATTAATTAACTGTAAAAATTCAAAAATATTATTTATCCTTTTGAAATTCAGTTTTTCAATTCTGCTAAAACAAAACAGTTGAGCTAGTAGTGTCAGATTTAAATTTTATGGTTCGATTTTATGAAGACAGTTTATGGTTTGTGTATCAGCCTGTCTTGAAAAATCTGACTATGAGCTACAGTTCTGAGAAAAATCCCAGAAGCCTGGCATTTTATTCTTAATTCCTTGTTCCATCCCATCACTTAACATACACTGGACAATAAGGTGTAAATACGTTGTGAGCTTTTTCACATTTTCTCCTTTTACTAACCTATTTTTTTTTTAACTTTCTATATATGTAGAAATCTTACATGTTCTGCAAGGCCTGGCTCAGATATCTGTGTGCTCTATTAAAAGTGAAATTTTTAAATTCTAAATTGATTAACTTGGCTGGGTATGGTGGTGCGCGCCTGTAATCCCAGCTACCTGGGAGGCTGAAGCTAGGGATCACTTGAGTTTGCAAGTTTGAGACTATTCCAGGCAACATAGTGAGACCTAGTCTCTAAAAAAAAAAAAATTGATAAAATAAAAAATAAAATGATTAACTTGTCCCCGAACACTGTGTGATGACTTCTGTTTCCTGGCATTTTGCTTTAATTATCCTTTGCCAATTAGCATCTTCTATTTTACTTTATAGTTGTCTTTTGAACATGTCTTACCTCTTCAACAAGTCTCCAAGTTGCTGGGCATGGTGGCTTGTGCCTGTAAGCTTCAGCCTATGAAGCGGCAGGGGCTGGGGGGCGCGGTTCGAGTCCGGCCTGGGGCCCGTTGTGAGACCTAGTTCCAAAAAAATAGCTGGGCGTGGTGGCACGCGCCTGTCATCCCAGCTACCTGGGAAGCTGAGGCTGGGGATTGCTTGAGTCTGTGGTACCCCGGGCAACGAGAGCCTGCGGTTCCACGGGCAAAAATAGCGAGACCTAGTCTAAAAAAAAAAAAAACCAAAAACAAGTCTTCAAGTTCCTGAAGTTTAAGAATCCAGTGGTTTAGTCTTGACATTTCATTTTGAGTAACAGCTTGCTCATGGAAGATGCTCAACAAAAATTTGATGACAGAATGAATAAAAGAATTCTATTGAAAGAAGGCCTAGTTTCTGAACATTTATTTAAGGAGACATAGTTTGTGATTAATTGCAATTCCTTGGACTTGATATTTGATGAGATGACTCCTCTGTGCGGGAGGTTTTTTTGGGGGGGAAAGTCTCTCTTCAGATATTGAGGAAGGAAAAGTATTTTGTGTTTCTCCTTCCTTCCTTCCTTCCTTCCTTCCTTCCTTCCTTCCTTCCTTCCTTCCTTCCTTCCTTCCTTCCTTC
>PVHY01014886.1:0-18647 GCA_004024945.1 Uropsilus gracilis | reverse complement strand
CGCTACGGGCCCCGGGCAGGACTCAAACTGTGCCCCCTAACCCCAGCCGCTTCTTAGGCTGAAGCTTACAGGCACAAGCCACCGTGCCCGACCTTATACTTATTTTCTAAGAAATCATGTAGTCTCAATTTTGTTCTCTGGCAACTCTGTTAGCCTCAAAGTAGTTTTGAAAGACTTTAAGATTTGTGTAACATTTTCATACAACTTCCTTATAAATGTAGGCCTTGGCGATGATGCATAACCAGCATTTTTTCTCTGCTACCATTTTAGTTCCAAATCACAACAGGATCAGATCTCCAAAGTGGAATTAGAAATTTCCAATTCAGTGGAAATTTCCAATTTAGTTGCCTCATAACCTCCTATTATTGTATCTCTGACCTGTCATTTTGCTTCCTTATCTACTCCTTTTATCTCTATGTTTTGCTTCTTCCTTGTAACTCTATGCTATACAACTGTATATGCTAGGTTCTCAAAACATATATTATCTGCTTTGATTTTCATTGCTCCTTTCCTTTAACTAGGTAAGGAATTTTATCCAGAGAATAGAGTGACTTATATGGTATTCATTTTTTTAACTTTTCTGACATTTTCATACTCTCATTTGTCTTTTTCAGTTAAATTTTTATATTTCCTGTATTTCTTCATTCAAGGAGCTGTCATTTTATTCATCTTGGGTATCAATAGCTTATAATGTGGATTCCTCCTTTGGTCACTGCAAGAGCATAAAATTCTGGGAATGCAATGTCCAGTGGTTGAGTTGAGATTTTGGGGTAGGTGGACCTTGATGCATCAACATGCCCTTCACATTCCTGCATGAACGCTAGTGACCTTACCAGTGGGTATGGACAAAGTGTCCTTCCTCTTCTCCAATCTTAAACTCTTCCACTTTGATATGGCCTCACATTTCAGCTCAGCTCCATCCAAGCTGCCTAACTTTTCTCCCTCTAAACGCCTTCATTCTCTGCTGGGGTGAGAAGACTTCATTCTCATTTTAAATATACATCTGAATATTGTATCTTACTGGTAATAAAGGCAAGAAGGCATATTTATCAACCACAAAGTCAGGAAGTGTCAAAAAGATTAATGCTAAAGACTTGAGAGAAATATGGTATTAGGTGGGCATAATAAATGTGATTTGTAAAAATGAGCTCAGGCAGAAGTTCATGGCAGTCTGGAATTTTGCTCTGTGTACTGGATTTATGTTCTGTTCAACTTATTTTTTTTTGAAGTTCCATTAAACTGAGAGTATGTAAAATCTAACCAAAATGTATACAGCAAAGGTTTTGTAATAACTTATCTTCCAATTTAATTTCTAAGACATCATTGTAGAATGAAGACATGTTTACACATCAAACTGCCAATGTGACAAAAATAAAATGTATTTTTAGTCCTTCACTATAAAATTTTGAACAGAATTTTCAGTCTCAGATTCTGTATCTCTTTGGCTACCCTTTTACATACTGAGGTGTGCTTAAATATTAGAGGAATATCTTTAGTATTGAAGTAATTGTGACTTGTCTAAGGAGCAACTGGCTGCTCATAAAATGCATGGTATCATGCTACCCCTTGACTTCAGAGCGAACCAGTTTCAGCTGACTCCTTATACTATTGATAATGATATAAGTGGTGGTAAGGTATAATGTATATATGAGGAATATTAATAAGGAATATAATTTTTTTTGAGGAGATAGATAGACTTAAGCTCAGTGTTTCAGGATTATAGATTTGTGCCATTTTCTTTTTTCCCTCCCTCTCTCCTTCTTTAGTTCTTTCGCTTTTAATTGCCAGGAAGTATAAATTAACTAATTGATGTTTGTGTGTACTGAACTTAAATGTTTTTTGAGGATTCCAAAGTGAATAACTGCTAATGCTAGTGGGTGAGACTCTTGGAATACAAACACTAATGTTATGAAGATTTCAAAACCTAGAACTGAACACATCACTGATATTTTATTGATCTACAGTCTTTAAAGGCCAGTGACGAGATCATTCCTTCAAAGACATTTAGTGCCAGAAGAGAAGCCTTCTTAATCAACTATGAGCTACTTACAGTTATGAAGTGTCCCTAGTAAGATTTGCTGATTCTATTCTGTATATACAACTTTTATTCCTCATATTTTTATATGCTTCTGGGTACAGTTTATATAAAAGATAAAAATAAGAGGGGAAAATCTTTTCTTTTACCCTAACAAAATTTCAGAAGGATAAATGCTGAGGATTTTGAAGGCCTGCATATATGTTTATCATGGCATACTTAGCTCACAGAAATCTAGCAGTTGAAAACCCATTAATAATCCTGAATTAGAGAGGGGGAAATATTAGGTTTTATGTACAATAATACAGAAACTATGAAAAAGAGAGTGAAAAAAAAAACTGCTTAAGAGCTGTGGCACAGAAATAAGGCTCATATCATAGTAATGCTGAATTATTATTAGTGAATTATTCTTTTTGCCTTTATGATTATACTCAGTGTTGTGCCATGGTTAGAAGCTTTCAATGGGAATAGAAGCTTTCAATGGGTCTCTTCTCTGAAAGCATAATGATTCATGCTCTTCCTCCACATGTTTTTTCCCCATCCCACCAGTATACTTGTAAATTTTACTGTTTTTCCAAAGTCTTATATCTTTCATTATCTGTACACATTTTTTCCTATGATCACTTTCACTATTTAAAAACTCAATAGCACTGAATAATATGAATTTTCATGCAAGCTCCATGATGGAAAAAATATTTCACTATCTTAAATTCTATTTCCTTAAATAATAAAACTTTCCATGTTTATTGGTCTCTAAAATATTTCCTAAAACTATCTATTTTTATTCTCTCTTCATGGTACCTTTAGCTCTATGTGTATGATGAACTATATGGGAATATTTTGATTTCCTGATCCCTTCTGCTAATGAAGATTAATAAAATATTAAAATTTTTAACGTTGTCTTCTTACACATTATTATTACATAAGTATTTTGGTGGGTATTTTTATATTTTAATAATAAGTGAGTGTTTCAGTTTGATTTCATGCTTAATATAATAGTTCAACGTATACCATCATTTTTGGTATTGTGATCATTTATTGAGTTTCTAGTTTTAACTCATCTCTTAGGTGCCAAAAACATTTTTAATTTTAAAATTCATTATTCTGTTATGACACAAGCAATTGCATACTGCAAAAATGGAAACTTGCATGGGCAAAAAAATCTCCTTTATGCATGCTAACATCTGTTATATGACAAGATATCTTCTGTGAATAAATTGTTAAAGATATACATTTATTTTAAGAAATTGCTCAATGCCTACTGTTTCATAACCTGATACAGAGGTTTGAATATCATTAATTGTTATCACAGATGAGTTAAAATTTAGTCAAATATGGAATTTTGTGGGGCAAAAATTGTCTCTCAGTTCTTTTTGCTAATTATTTCAGAAAAAAGTTTCCTTATTGTCATCAAAGCTGTTGTCTAGCCTATTATCTAGGCTGTTTATCATAATGAATTTTTTTCTGACATTTGATGTAACTTTTCAAATCCTTTACCAATTAACCATTTTTTTTCTTGATTATTTCTTAGTGTTTTCTTTTGAGGAACATTATAGCATAGTATCTAGCAGTAGAGTTGATAAAAGTGGTCTCTCCCTACTAACTTTGTTAATAACTTGTACTAATTATTTTTTCCTTACTATTGCTAGAAATATGGGGATAGATATTGAGAGAATTAAAGGGGTAGACTATGTTAAAAATGCTTTGAAAGATGCTCTGTGCTGCTATTTTGAATTTGTTCATATAGTATCACTTATTTTTTTTTCTTTTTCCTTGATTTTTTTGAGAATATATCAAACATATTCACTCACTATTTCACTGGTTTGATTTCTCACACTGTTAATTCTCTCATTTCTGTTTTTCAATATGAAATTTTATTATTATTATTATTATTATTGTATTTTAAATTAAGAATTACTTTATTTGTCATCTATATATATATATATTTTTTAAGAGATTAAATCTTGCCATGTTGCCTGGGGTAGTCTTGAACCCGCATACTCAAATGATTCCTAGCCTCAGCTTCCCAAGGATCTGGGATTATAGGCATGTGCCACTGCATCCGGTTTTATATCTTATTTTTGGTGCCTTTTCATCTCACCTTTATGGCTTTCTTTTCTATTTTATAAATATTCTAATTTGCTATATCCTAATTAAAATACCAAATATTTACTTTTTTATTTAAAAAATATTATTTTTGGATTTCAAACAATGTTTCTTGATCCCCTTGAGAATGACCCCTGCTCCCTCCCACTCTCCCCCACCCTTTGTCTCTCATCCCTTTCTTAGTGCTGTTTGTCTGTGTTTGAAACTTTGATCTCTTTCTTTACTGGGGCAATGTCTGTTTTCTTGGGATGTGGTAAACTGTGCTACTTAGATTTCCAGTCCTAATTTTACATTTTGCAGCCAGTCCGGGTTCGTTTGGCATGAGTCAGTACCTCTTCCTTCTTGCTGTCTGTCCCCCCTGTTCCGTTTTCTGTTCCATTTTGCTGCTTCTTTGCCTTGTGGTTCAGGCCTTTGACTTATGGAGCCTGCCTCCCAGCATTTGTTTGTTGGTAGAGAAGTTAGTTGATGGGAACAACCATCAGCAGATGGTTGGTCTGACAGGTTTCCTCGGTTTTGTTTGCAGCTCTGCTATAGTGCCACTGCTGTCATAACTCTGTGGGCTTCCTCCCCTTGTGGAAAAAGGGTATGCCTTGCCCTTGCTGAAGATGTTTCTGATGTGGGATTTTGGCTCCTAGATCCTGGGGATGTTGTAGGTCTAATTCTGTTTTAGATTGTCTCTATAACAGGTCTCACAGTCCCGTGTTCAGAGCTTTTTTTTGGATCCTTCCCAGGAGATGTGTGTGAGTCCAGGGCTCTTATTCTTACCCCTCACCTCTTCTGTTTTTATGGCTGGGTTGGACCATTGGAGTTTTCCTTAGTCTTGATGAGGGCTGACTGGAGCAGAAGCATATCAGAGGGGTTCAGTAGTCTTCCACCCCACTCCCCCCACATGCTTACTTGCAGGGGCATGCAACCCAGTCCTTCCCAGGCCAGTTCCCAACCTCTCCCAGCCTGCCAGGACAAAGGCAGAATGCAGTGGTGGCCAAATATTTGTGTTTCTAAATTCTCTTTCTCTTTTTGGACTTTAAAGTAATCTTTCCTAATTTTCCATTCATTATTTCAAACAGAAGTCCATTTTCTTTTATTTTCCTTTACTATCTATTTGTTCTTGGTGCTTGCCATCACATTGGTTACATGCATCACTCTTTGGCTTCAGAGTCAATTTGCCTATATTATGGTCTACTTCTCAGATTTTGGCTATTGTAATGGTTAGTACATGGAATTTTCCCCTCAGTTTTCACTATCTGCACCTGCTTATCTAGTATTACTATTAAATGACTGCTGTGTCATTTTGAGCACATAAATACATTTGAAACTACAATCTTCTATATACCTTGCTTCCACAAATCTTTTCTCTTAGTAAAACTCTTGTAAGAAGTATATCTTCTGGAAATAAACATGCTATTACTATTGTGCCCTCCTCCATTCCCTAAACTGTTTCTTAAACTTTGTAGGGTTAGACAAGTTATAGAAATGGAGGGTCTAATGGTTGATTAGAAAATGGAAATATAAATTCATTCCCTGCTTCAAAAGTCTGCACCTACTTCTAAGGACATATAGGTGATCCGTCTAGTAAGCTTCTGATCCAAACAAGCTGTGATGATTAGTTGGATTTAATTGGGTTATTTGACATATAGTTGGTATTCTAAACCAAAACAAATGTATAGTCCTGCCTCTTAAATGACTTTTCGTTTAGTGAGCATTCCTCCCAAATATTTTTTAAAGTTTAATGTTAGTTTATTATCAATCTTATCTTTTCTTTCAGTTTTCAGTTATCATTTCTTTCAGGTGGTAAATAGTGAGTTGTATCAGAGATCTTTAGTCTTCACATACTGAGTTTTTAGTATCTACAAATATGTTTTAGAAATATTGCTCTATCTATCATCAAGACAGATACATCCATGGGGAATGAGGTTGAAGCAGAAAAATAGTAGGCATTGTCTAAGATTATAACCAAAAACGAAGAGTTAGATATTACAAAGAGGAACTAATGAGATAGTGAGAGATTCAAGAGATATTTGGTAGGTTTAAAAACAATTCTTCACAATGAATTCTGTATGGTCCCTGTGAGACACTGGTGAATAAGAAGGGACCTACAATGAGTACCAGATTTTAATTAAAACATTATTGATCCCATAACTTAGTGTGTTTGGGGGGGGAGGTTGAGAGGTGATTTCAGGGCAGGAAATTAAAAAATTCTGGGTTTTGACATGTTAAATATATTGATTTTCTGAATGTCCATTTGGAGAAAGCAGTTGTAACTATGGATCTTAGTTTAGGAGATCAGTCTGCACAAGCAATACAGGTTTGGACATTATCAGCAGATGGAAGTTGATTAGTGTAAACAGGTATGTTGTTTACAATGGAGCAAATGATAGTGGAGGCAAAGGTGTAAGCAGGGAGATCAGTTAGAAAGTTCAGTAGTCCAGGAAAGAAATGACCACTGATTTCTCCAAAACAGTAACAAAGCAAATGGAGTGAAGACTCAAATTACAGGAAACTTTCTTGTGAATGTGCGGTTAAAAACAGGTAGGGGGTCTTTAAGAAGAAAACATTGGATAGGCATGCAGTTGGTGGACAGAACATAATACAAAAGGAAACACATGAGAATTTAGTCACTAATATGAACAAGAGGAAGGAGTAAAAGCCCAGGTCAAGTGCAACATTGCAGACTTAGCTAAGCTAGAAACCAGAAGTTTGTAAGGACCATAATTTTCACAGTGACTTTCCTTGTTTCCTGGGTTTTGAGAGGGAAGAAACTAGATTTAATATGAGTACTAGATAAGTACTGCAAAAGGACCATGGATAGTGATCTTGTTCAGGCATAATAAAATTGTGAGCTATGGATGCATATACTGATGAATGTATGGTTGCATATAAATAGGATTGTGGTAGAGTCTTTTCATTTTTATCTACCTGGCCTAGACTCACATAGAGATTTGATGCAGATTTCTTAGTGCCCTGATAAATTAATGTAATAATTATATTGTATGAAACAATAGAGGTGGCAATTGTAAAGTAAAATCTCAAGAATAAATAAATCAGATGATTTAGAACAGATCTTCAAATACCTATATTTTCTCTTTATCTTGGCTATGCTCAGTTTATATTTGTTATAGAAAAACCACAAGTTATGTCATTGTAACTAATTTTTTATCCATTTTAGTTTCTCTATTTCTAGCACTTTACAATTTAATAAAGGTGAATAAAAAGAAGGAATCTAACCAATATGTAATATTGCTTCATTTTCAACTTTGCAAAACTATAGTAATTATGATATATATGATGTCTTTTATTCTGATAGGTCAAATCGCTTAATAAATGTGGCAAGTTAAAACAACTAACAACCTAAATATTTTTGTTGGAGTAGCAATATGTGTTTGCTTCTGTGATGGTCTGTTTCCAAAGATAACTGCCCACTTTAAGTCCTTTAGGGCAGGGATTTTGTTTTATTCATCATTTTGTACTCTGTGCTAAGTAACATACTTAAACTATAGTAGGTGATCAATGACTCTTATTGCATAAATAATAAAGTAAAAAATTATAAACTAAAAGAAAAATTACAGTCTAAAATGTAAATTCTAATTGAAAACTTCCATTGAAAGAAATAAGAAACCTACTTACACAGGACCCTTTCAGGCAGTCTTAGAAAAAATCAAAACCATAATTCCAATGTACAGTTATTGAAATAAACAAATCCTGTGTGTGTGTGTGTGTGTGTATGAGACAACAAGAACTCAACACATAAATTTGATCTTGGTTAATATTGTGTGGTCAGAAAGATAGCTTGAATCATGACAGATTAGCAGGGGTGGGTGCCTGTCTCTTATTGTCTCAGAAATGTTTCAGTCCTTGAACAGCTTTGTTAGTGATAAAGTCTCTACTTTTGAGTAGGAGCACTTGTTAGACCACAAACTTCCAGACTCAAATTTTGTATATCCTGATGAAAATGCTCAAATTTCTCTACTGAACGTAAACATCTATGTGATGTGTTTAAACTGAAATTTACTGAGTGTTGGCAAGGGTTTGCTGAATGGAATAAGGTCGTATATTTGTATTGATTGAGTTGTTTATAACAATAAAGTGATAAAAGAGAATAATCTAAGCCTGGAAAGTACTAACAAGTCTGCTTCAGGCCACCACCTACACTGTCACCTCTTCCCCTTCTGTTTCCACTCATCATGGTCTTCTCTGGTACTTACTGAACTCTGCCTCCTTGCTTTACATTGCACTTAAGTTCTTATATTGTGGGTCTTTCTTCATATTTAAATATGATGACCTTTCCCATCATTATCTCCATTTGTGTCTTTCTCAAACAATATATTCAAGGGTGACTGCCTCATTGAAATATAATGCTGATAATATTAAAGATATAAAAACTTAAAAAATTTCAAGGGATCTTTATGAAGTTTATCATATAGATAAGGTATTATCTAGAGTTTTTCTCTACTTTTTAATGAAAGACTTGCAATATTTGGATAAATAAGTATTGCAGATATGATAGCTGAAAAACATAAGTTGATATAAATCTGCTATAGGGCAAGATGAGAGGTACCCAGGGATCCCAAAACTACCTGCTCTAGATAAGTTATGCCATCTACTGTATCAAGACAAAACATACTCTAGCTCATATGACCTTTAATAGAAAGGAACTTTAATACAATTACTGAGCAAAAAAGGAGAAGAAAAGGGACAGAATAGATAGGTAAATGCTGAATCAAACAGGCTTGAGCAGCCTGAAAGCTTGCCACAAGTTTAAGGCATCTTCTGGTAGGACTCGTAAGAGAGGGGCAGAAGGGGCAAAGAAATTTGGACAGAAAAGAGGAAAATCAAAATCCATGTCAAAGTAAAGATGTGCATTGTTGGCCTCCTCACAGGCCTCTCACTCACATCTTTGTTTCATTTAAGGGTCTCTTTCTATGCCCCATCCCTCTCCCCATTCCTGGTACAAGTCTAAGACTGAGAAGCAAGCACCGATTCTTGACAAGTCACTCGGCAACATGTGCCTCCCCCAGGTCTTCTTCTCCATCTTCATCTCTCCCCACTTCTCCTATGCCAGGTCTTTTCTTCTCTGTTAACCCTTCTCCAAGTCTTTTCTAGTTTCACCTCCCTGTCCAGCTTCACCTTCTTAGGGTGAGACAGGGAACCTGGAAACCTCTCTTTCCTAGGGGATAACCCCGTTACAATGCAATTACAAATTATTACTATTTGAGACTTGCAAATGTACTGAACATCTTGAGGACATTAAAAAAAATAAGCTAATAAAATTGCAGTAAAGAGCAAGGATGTCTGAGGTGAAATGTAAAGTCAAAGGGAAAATTCATAGGATTTCCAAATTCAATTTTATCAACTAAGATGATAGCTTATTTAGGCTACAAATGATGTCCTCAATGTGGTTTTAGGTATGAATAGGCTTAGTTTTAGTTCATGTGCATAGATTTCTGAAGCAAAGTTATATGAAGCCAGTATTTTTAGTATCTAAAATATATCTAGACAAACCACAATAAGTACACATAGTGGTTAGTACATCCTTTTAACTTCTCTCCAGCCTATGGTAAAATATCAGTCCTCACAAAAAAGGCGGCTGAATGACCAACAGCAATGTGGATGGGGCTGGAAGGGATTATGCTCAGTGAAATAAGTCAGAAGGAAAAACAAAAATATCGGATGGTTTCATTTATAGGAGGAATATAGGGAAAGTGAACAAAAGGTCAGAAAAAAGACAAAACTAGCAGGCAAAGTATAATCTAAGATATACAGCAGTCAAAGGAAGAGCATAAGGGAATAGAGTGACAGTTCACAGTTGATGTGGTGGTGGGAGATTTATGGGGACTATACCTGAGGGGACAAATAAAATATTGTATAAAAATGAACAAAGATAAGGTGGAAAAATAAAAGAAGTACCAAGCAATTTTTTTTTACAAGCAAGTCATTTTAAATTAACTTTTTTTCTATTAGAAGTTCTATACATTTTGCAAGCAAACTACTTAACCAGCAACAGTTTCATAGTTGCTGGCAGAAGGCAGAGGCCCTTTGCTTTCAAAGCAAAGCTCTTATTATGGATAATAGCAGTAGCAGAGTACTGGCATCTTCTTGTGCTTTTTCCCCACCCACAGCTCCCATCAGTAGTGCAAGGTTGAAGCTATATCTGTTCATTTAGTGACCTGTATTAAAGGAGACAGGTTCCAAGATTAGAAAACCTAAGTTTCTTGTATTGGACAGTGAACAAAGGGGGGAGGGGCAGAGGGGGCAGGGAAGAAAAATAAATAATGGAAATGACCATTTCTTGTCTTTTACCTTGAAGATAATATACTTTTTAATCACATAAAACAGCAGGCAAATTTGCCTTTGATTAAGAAACTCTTTAACTTCCAAAGCTCGGTGTTTTACAAACATCCATGAAAAGAGAGTTTGGAATTAAAAAAAAAAAAGATAGAAATTGCCTCTCCTCATAGGATGTGAATAAACAAAAGTGATATAAAATGTCATAAATGTTCCTCTGCTCTAGATATTTTGTGCACTTAAATTATTGAATGCTTTGTGAAGCTATTACTTATTAATTATGCCAGAGCAATGATGCTAAGGTGGCCTCATGGCCAGAACATCTTAGTTAAATTTGACCCCCTTTGTCTTTTCCACTGAATATCTGTGTTAGTAAATGTCCAACCTAATACTCTAAACTGATTAAAATACTTACCATTACATTTTTAAAATGTCTTGGCATCCTTGCTTCATTCATTAATAGCCAATAGAGCAATATCATAAAGTTTTTACTGTATGCTGTCTTCCATTCTAATTTCTGACCATTTATGATCTCTTTAGCTCCTAACTTGTTGCTTAATTTCCTGTCTTTGTCTTCACATTGGCTTTTCAGAGCTTCTATTTAATGATATTCCTCTGAGAGTGATTGGTAAACCTGTGATAGTAGTAGATTTTGCCCGTTGGCTTAAGCTAAGTCCTCCTAAATTTTATCTCATGCCTAAGAACTGGTTCACAGGGTAGAAGCCTACACCCAGTTTTCACCAGGTATTATAAAAAGGAAGACCTTAGACACTGCCCAAAGCATGAACAAACCCCTACTGTAGGAAGTCTACCAGATGATCACTGAACTTTTGCTTGATCTGTATCTTTTGGGTTGACTTTTGGGTTCTTTTAGGAAGTCAAAAGAACCAAGTAGTAGTCTAGATTTGAGAGGTATTTTTTGTAAACTTTTTTTTCTAAAAAGTTCCCAATCTTGATTTAAAACCTATTCAGTATGGGTTAAATATATGTATTAAAAAGAATAGAGAATGCATTACTTTTTATAGGACATGCAGAATTCCCTGAAGTTTAGTGATTCCAACATGATCCAGAACCTAAGAAGTATGAAGGTATTGCCATGGGCTTTCCTGAATGAGATCACTATTTTGTTGTTGTTGTTTAGACGAGGTCTCGCTATTTTTGCCTGTGGAACTGCAGGCTCACGTTGCCTGTGGTACCACAGATTCAAGCAATTCCCAGTCTCAGCTTCCCAGGCAGCTAGGATTACAGGTGCGTGCCACCATGCCCAGCTATTTTTTGGGACAAGGTCTCTCTGTGTTGCCCCAGGCAGGACTCGAACCGTGATCCCTAGACCCCGCTGCTACTCCATAAGCTGTCGCTTACAAGCACATGCCACCGTGCTCAGCTTTGTTGCTGTTTCTTCTTTTTTTTTTTTTTTAATGTGGAATGCTTCACGAATTTGGGTGTCATCCTTGTGCAGGGGCCATGCTAATAATCTCTGTATAGTTCCAATTTTAGTATACGTGCTGCCAAAGCAAACACTGTTGCTGTTTCTTAAGTGTAAGATCAGATTATTTATTTGCGATCTTTTTTGATATAGACTTATATTGCTATATACTTTACTCTTAGCACTGCTTTAGCTATGTTCAAAAGGTTTTGGTAGCTCATAATGAGCAACAAGGAGATGTAAATAAGTGATAACATCTTCACTGATTTTGTTTCTGCTCATTTAATCCAATGGGAGTAGAATAGTTGGGAACAAAGATGGCCTTGGCTATAGATGTTATATTTTCTTGTTAGAGTGCAAAGAGGGTGTTTTATACTTAGGGATACTGTCTCAATGTATGACAATGTGGGAATTTCTGTGGATTTTATGAATGTTAGAAATTCACATGTATTCACATTATATATTGTTTCACAGAAATTAGAAATAAACATTTTCTGAAAAAAGGAGACATCTTCCAACCTCAAGGGGATTAAAATACTTTGCTCAAAGTCATAAAATTAATTAATGACAAGAACAGGACTTAAATTCAAATCTCCCTCAATCAAATTCAGTATTTTTCTTCTAACTTGCTGTGTTATTCTAGCTTGATATTGAAAAATGAATTAGAATCAAAGAACTGAAAAGTGAAAGACAATGCTACTTAATAAAAGGCATGCTAATACTCATAGGGACAGTGAAGCTAATATATATTAAATTAGTTGGGGGAAATTGAACTTATAACTAGCATGTAGAGATAGGTAATTGGGTTAAAAAGTGAGTCCAAGATCTTAGACATGCAATAAATTTTGTGACCAATAGTATTTGAAGTTACACAAATCAGATAAAGATAATCAAATCTCATACCACAGCAAATAAATTGATTGCTCCAGGGACCCAGCGCCTCCTTCTTTTTCTCCCTCCCTCTCCCTCATGAAGTAATTTCTTGGCTTTTAGAACTGTTTTCACGATTTATTCAAAGTGTTGCTGCCAGAGTCCCCATCCCATTTGGCAGCGGCAAGGGAACAAAGCCCCCAACGACTCCACTGCTTTCTACAGAGGACTTGACTCCCACTGTCTCTTCATTTCTTGGCTTTGGGCAATGACAGATTGCAGAATCAGATGTTGCACAGAAGTCTTGATAACAACTTAGAAAGATGACCATTGCTTGCTAGCTCTGAGAGGTTTCTTCTCTTTCTTTTCTTTTTTTGCATAGAGAATTTTGCTATATACCCTTCTAGGCTGTACCAAAAGATTCTTAGCTCTGTTTCCAAGTTCTTTTTAAAAGAGGTGCAGTTACTGACCTTACAGCAGGCTAGGCCAATATTTATGTACATTTCCTAGCTTATTTCACAAGATGCTAGTACAATTCAATTACTCTAATGATTTGCTTAGCAACTCTTTCATTCTTGAACCTATTCTGAAAATAAAAATTACTTTTTGACAGTCTTATAAATAATTTTCTGTATATGTAAAAAAATCAAGGTTGGGGCACAAGTTTCCTATAGCAGGAAGAGCACTTGCGTTTTGAGTCAGAATTTCTGTGCTTGACACTGGGCTTAATTGCTTGTCTACTGAGTCTGTCTAAATAATTTCTCCTTCACTTCACTATCCTAATCAATAAATAAAGAATGATAATATCCGCTCTTTCTACTACACAGCAATGAGTGAGAATCAAATGAAAGATGAGTGAAGGCTTTTCTAAAAATTTTGTGATACTACGCAAGTAGGCTCTGTCATACTACCATCTGATACATGTGGTTTAAGAGAGCAGTTGTGCCACAGTCGGACTGATGAAAAATGTCAACTTTAATGTATTTTCAAATGATGGTGTATTTATGGACTCAACTCTGTAAGGTTGGTATTTATACTGTAATGAAAAGCTATTATCTTTTTATCAGGGCACTCATCTCAGTTGACTGTAGTATGGACAGAGTTGTGGAAAATACCTATAATGTGATACTTACAGAAATAGGGTATTCAGTTTTGAGACTGGTAAGCAGGGAGAAGATATTTTTGGAATCATAGTCCTTTGCAGTATCATTACCTTGAAGTCCTGTGGAATAAAACTAAAGTGAAAGGTTATTGAGATAAGATTAATAAGATCTGGGATTCATATGTTGCCTTACTAGCCCTAAATAATGATGATAATAATGATGATGTTATTGATAATGTTGATGATGATTGAAGATAGTAGTACTAATAATAGCTTTTAATGAGGAATTACTCTGACTCAGGAGGTATGGCAAGTGGCTTATATACATTAAATTATTCAATCATATCAATTACTCTATCAGGTAGGTGCTATCATTAACTCCACTTTAAAGAGTCACTTTATACATTCCAATGCTAATAAAACTCAAACGTTAGTCTTAAAAGTCTTATCACTAAGCCTATGCATATACTGAATATTCTCTAGCCTTAATGTTACTGAGCCTTGCTTATTTCATGTGCAAAATGAAAGGGTAAGGGTACATTTTCATGAAGTTTCTGTAGATATTATGTTTTTGATATGATTTATTTAAAAAATTTTATTTCAGAAAGTTTTTAGGCACACCTTTGATATTTTACATCTCTGGAGTAAAAGAGAAAATAATATTATCTGAATTTTTTTACACAAATTCACTGCTGTCTGGATTAGTTTTCATTTAATGTGTAATGTCTGCTACTGTTTTTCAGGAAATAAACAAAGATTCGGACAGAGAATTTTATTTTCAAAATGAAAAATGTCATATTTACTAAATGCACTAAATTACACATGACTTTGTAAATGAAGAAGTGTAAGAAGCATGCAGGAATTCAGAGAATAAAGGGATTTGGATGGTACAAATCAAAGTGCTCAATTTAAAACACTGCTTTTCCACTGATGAAATAAGGTAAGTGGTCCAGTAAAGTAGCTTAACAGTGAAGATATAGAGAACATTAGAGTTGAAAGAGTTCTTACAGAATATCCAGCCCCATAATTTCATTTTATAATTATGGTAAGAGTGAGATGGAGAAGGTGACAGACTTTGGGGTTAGACATAATCACATTCCAATCTCTGTATTTGCTTCTTACCAGATATCTAAATTTTGGCAACTTATTTAACTTCTGAATGGCTTTTCAAAGAATGAGAATAGTATTCTGTACCTCACTAAGATATAGTAAAGCAGCTAAACAGCTGAGTGTCTAATAAGAATTCTATAAAAAGAGTTCTCCTTCCAGGTAAAAAACCAATCATTTGTGAAAGAGTTCTACTTCAACCTCACCAATGCTTCCCTGGTCCTCTCAACCTTTACTACCAGAAGTGGTTTCTGGGTGCATTGGAGTTAGTCACTTGGCTTAGGGGAATTGCATTAATTGCTCTTTGTTTCTTTCTCAGAGGCTCCCTCCCATCTTGAGGTGCCACTGTGAAAAAAAATGGACATCATGTAGTAATAAAAAGAGAACGTTTTGAGGAACTTTCCTATTCCCAATGTAATAAAAAAAAAAAATTCATCTCATCATTCGGTCTCTCTTAACAACTCTTCCTTTAATTTCTTATTGTTCCTTGTTATAGAATTTGGTCTGGGATTGGCTGCCAACACTCCAGCAAGGTGAAGAGAAGAAGACTTTATTCAGACACGTTGGAGAACTCTGTGGGATAGGTCCCTCAAGGAATGAATGCCCAAGTACAAGAGAGAGTGGGTTTACAGTATTTCAGAGTCAGTGGAGTATAGGGACCCCAAAGCAAAGGAATATGGAAACTCAAGCAGCTGATGGACCATGATAAACAGACTTTGGTCAGAATACCCTGTCCTTCTAACATGCAGGACTGGGCACAGCAAACTTGGGCAACTTCCTTACTCTAAGCTAGTTCTGAAGTAGTATTTCCTTGTTATTCATAACATTCCTTTTCACCTTGATCTTATATCTTCCTAAAAATACACTGAGAGCATAACAATTTATTGTTCAGATACTTTTAAAAGATTCATGATGGGCTTCTTTTTAAATCATAAACACAATCATAGACATTCTAATACTATAAAATCTTTAAATTGCTAAAATAGCTGAAAGAGCAATTTTTACTTACTGTCCCTTTTCTCAGCTTTCATTTATTTCTTAAGAACTGTCACATTTATCATTTTTGTCATTTCACTGTCATTTTCCTTACATGGCCTACATACCTCCCTCTCTCTCATACAAATAAGTTTGTTGGGATTCTAATTATCATCAAGTCTATACTCATAACATCAATATATCAATTTTACCCAAATTATTTGTTTTTTCAACATATCAAAGTAAGTAAAATGAACTTTATCATTATGCCAGTCCCTGCCTCATTGCCTTTCTACTTTGTAATTGTATGTTTCTTAATTTTATTTCTACTCATGGTTCAACAATAATATGATATCTTGGGTGTCTTTTTAGACTATCTCATATTATTATTTACTTGTTACTATTGTTATTATTAGAGAGTAGGTCTCGTTATATTGCCCAAGGTAGTCTCAAACCCGTGGACTCAAGTGATTCCTAACCTCTGACTCCCAAGTAGCTGGAATTACAAGAGTGCACCATCATGCTGGGTCTAGAATATCTCACTTTAGCAGCAAGATACTCTGGAAGTTAATTCTGTTGTCATAAAATCTTTTAGAAGCAGCTCTTCCTTTTCATTATCATAGACAATATTCTAGCATAGATATTTTTATGATTATTTCTGAAATTTTATTATTTATTATTTGCTCTGTTTTTCGACTTTTGATTCATCTGCATAGTTATAGCAGTAAAAAAGTAAACTTTGACTTGCTTACTGCCCCAACAATTAGAAGAGCTTCAAGGTTTATGTCTCCAAACAGCATTTTGAGATTGCAAAGAAAGTCACTTGACCTTAGTCATCTCTTAACTTGACTACACATTATCCTCAATAAATCTTCCACTCTTACACAATTCTTATTATCAGCTTTCCTCTGTCAAACTGTGGACTTAGAGAAGGAGAGGGATTTCTGGGCCTTAGCTCACATAATTTCCTCTTTGTCATACTCCCAAGCATTTTCATGGGTTTCTAAAATACCTATGCAGGAATTATTTCATCTGATCCTCCTGATAATCATAAGATAGACAGGTATTGTACATAACACATCTTTCAATGGACCCAAAGTCATGTAATTGCAAAAAATAGTGTTTATTACTACAGAACACTTCCTAGAATGTTAATGCATTCTTCATTATCTTTCCATTTATTTTTCAAGTTCAAATACATTTTCCTTCCTCCTAAAATTTCTTATGGTTACAAAACCCCAGGGTGTTTTCTCTTATTTTTCATAATCATTTCTCATGTTAGATGAAAAAATTTAATATTTAAAATCTACTTTTTAATCACCTAACATTCTTGCCTTCTATTTAAGACTGTGAATATGAAGGCTAAAGTATCTTAATGTTTGGCTTTTGATGTTCAGATTCTTTTAGTTAAGTAAATGGCTTATGTCTTTATAAGGCAGTTTCTTATGTCAAACCCTTTCTTCAAGTGTTATTATTATCATTACTATTTACTATTTAAGTAAAAATATTTGAAGCAGACATATTTAAAAAAACAATTTTCATTTTCCCTACAGCAATTTAGTGTCAGAATTAGTCCCAAATTTAGATTAGTTAAATCAAGAATAGCCTGCATTTTTGCCCTTTGTCTAATGCTTTTAATTTTAATATGAAAAATATAACTTGACATTTCAATCTCACTACAGTTCTGTTATTAAATTTCTGAGAACAAGGTGTGGTTGCTCAGTTTTCTCTGAAAATGGAGGACATGTGGATTAGCTAAGTAAAAGTTACTTTTATTCCACTGTGATTGACCCCAAGATTGACAAACAGAAATTCCAATTGATTATCTTATGTGACCTTAAATATTCTCTTACTGTCATGCTACTTTTACATTGTTAAATTATCTTTACTTGGCTTGGACCTATTTATATGACACAATAATACATGACAAGCCAAGAACAGACAATATCATGTACATACTAACATTTCCTAGTCTTTCTGTATTCTACAAATCTTAGGAAAAAACACTAAATTGAAATTCTTGGTTCATGTATCAAATTTGCTTCATAAATATTATGGATATCTGTTTTGAATGAAATTTCCTCTTTAATATTTTTCTGTAATTATCATTTACCTGTCCAATGATTCTAACTGAAATACATTTCCTAATGCCTGTTCAAACTTTGAAATTTTAAAAAAAGTATATAGCTATATTATAATATATGTGTCTATAACCTCTTTGAATGGATAATAGAGATTTTATCTACTGGTAGGAAATGGAGCAAGCTCTCAGCTATATCACCTATATTTCATAAATAGTCTGCATTTTATTAATTATTATTTAATTGTAGGAATTCTGCAATAGAAGTTGGTTTCATTTGTAGGAATTCTAACTACTATGATTGGGATATAGACAACAATCATTAGTTTTAATGGTATCTGTAGATGATTCTTATGATTTAATAAGATTTTGAATTACAATTTTTAGAGAAGTGCCATCACCTATACTCAGGATTAATACTCTTATAAGACTTTTGCAGGTTGTTTGCCATTGCATGGGTTATGCCTTGCTTCAAAAGTGTTAGGCATAGTCAACTCTGATCTACAGAAATAGAATTCACAAACTTAACAAAAAGTAGTTTTCAAAGCACTGAAGTTGGTATTCAGAATACAAAAAAGATGCTATTCTAACCCCATACATGACTCCAGTTTCTTTCTTATCTTTCTTTGTTCCTTTGTTCCTCCCTCCCTCCCTCCCTCCCTCC
>PVHY01014885.1:15296-37398 GCA_004024945.1 Uropsilus gracilis | reverse complement strand
ATGGCCGATTCCCATCTCTCCTCCACTGAACCTCTCTCTCTATCCAGTCTCCATATTTGAATCTGCATCCCCCCTCGAATTAAATTTTTCTCTTTGTTTGCACACCCTTTATATACCCTGATTTCCCGCCTTCCAGGAAATCTGTTTTACCTAGACTATTTCACTTCTTTCTTCCCCCTGCATCCCCCTGAAGGGAAATCTGTTTACACATTTTAAAGAACTGTGAATGATTGGCAAAGCATCATCAGGACCAAACCACTTCTCTGACAGCTGGGCTTGGGTGTCTCCACTCTGCCAGGTCTTGAGTAAGGCCCATTCACCAGATCTGAAAGGACGCAGCGGTTCATCCAGAGGCATCGAAGCCCTGGAGAGAGAGAAGTTACAAGTCACAGCTAAAAATTCCTTGGATAGGTTTTACATACTGTTTAATCCTATATTCTTGTTCGGTGTAGGGGACTGCATTCAAGATTAAAGCTTGGAATGGTTTTTTAAAACATATCCCACTTCTAAGAGGGCCAAGTGAGACTGGATTGAAGGAACTTGCAATGCCGGCTCAATGACCGTCAAGGCCTCCCCATTCAAACGATACTGTTCTGCTCCTGGAACTCTGCTCCTTTCCACCACTTGTATTTATACAGGATGTTTTTTGGCATGTCCCAGGGCCCTATCTGCCCAAGCCACTGCTCTTGTCAGTTTCAGGGGGCAGCACTTCACCTTTTGGTGGAGCATCCTGAGTGAGCCCCATGTAGAATCGCAAGGCATATTGTACTTTAAGGTGCAACTTCTGATCTTGGGGTGAGAAAGGAATCTGTGTATTTTGTTTACGTAAAAGATCACAGCCAAGGAGGGGGGTTGACATTCTTACGATGTGTAGAAAGCTATCTTGGAGGTTTGAATCATCAATTTGACAGTCCATAGGTTCTAAGAAGACTTCCTGTTGCAGCCTTCCCACAACCCCAGGGACTGGTACCGTCCTCTTGTTTAGCTCTAACTGACACTCTGCATCGCTGAAAGGACCGAAGGCATCTAGCCACATGCTGACCAATTAATCTTTCTCCTTCCCTCCCTTCCCCTGTCCTTCCCCCCACCTTCTCTCTCATTTTCGCCTCTTCTCACTCCCTTTGTACATAAACCCTATTCTCCCTCAAGAGTTAGGAGTTTTTATGGAGGGGTTTATATGGAGGTTTTTATGGCAGCTCCATTATGGCAACATAATTGATTAAACCGATGGCCATTGGTGACCGGGCTCAATTTTCAGCCTCTTCTCCTCCGGGACAGAAGTGGGGGTTGGGATTCAAAGTTCCAACCCTCTAATCCCATGATTGGTTCCCCTGGCATCCAGCATCCACCCTGAAGTTCTTTGGGAGCCCACTGGGAGAGCTGAGAAGTTACCTCATCAGCCTTATCAGCAAAGCTCAGGTGTGGCTGAAAGGAACTTTCTAAGAATAACACACCAACAAAGGATTCTGCAATCACTCAGGAAATCCCAAGGATTTTCTATCTGTGCCAGGAGCCAGGGGGGAACGGCCAAACATTTATTTCTAGCTATAGAGCCTGAGGACTTTCTGGTTTTGTTTTCTAAAAACTTTACAGTTTTGCATTTTATGTTTAAGTCTATGATCCATTTTGAGTTAACCATTGTGTAAGGACCGAGGTTTAAGTTGAGATTCTTTTTGAGTTTGGACGTACAATTGTCCTGAATTGAATTGCTTTGCACCTTAGTCAAAAATCAGTTGACCATGTTTCTGTGGGATATTTCTGGATCCTCTGTTCTGTTGATCTGTTTATCCCTCTGCCAAAGTCGCAGCCCTGGCTTCCTGTATCTATGCAGTAAACTTTAATATGAATTAGAGTGATTCTTCCACTTTGTTCTTCTTTGTCAATATTTCGTTACCTCGTCTAGGGCCTCTGCTTTTCCATGTAGATTTTAGAATAGGCTTCTCTATGGATGTTGAACAGCTTCCCATATGCTTACTCATTCTCCATACATCATCTTTGCTGATGTGTCTCTTCATCTATTTTCTAATTAGATTGTTTCTTTCTCCAACGGTGAGTTTTGAGTGTGTTTTTTTTTTTTTATTTGATGTGATAATGAGTCTTTTGGCAGTTAAGGGGTTTGTGAATATTTTCATCAAGTTTGCAGCTTGTCATTTCATCTTCTTCACAGTATCTTTCAAAGAGCTACAGTTTTTAATTTTGATGAAACCAAATTTATCTATTTTTCTTTTATAGATAATGTTTTGGGTGTCACATCTAAGAACTTTCCACTAAACCCTATGTCCTGAAGATTTTTTCCTATGTTATCTTGCAACAGTTTTGTAGTTTCATGTTTTGGCTTTAAGTCTATAAATGCATTTTGGTGTTTATACATTCCAAAGTGTGATGCTTAGAGTCCCATCTCTTGTTTATGACCAACCAATTACTTCTGAATCATTTGTTGAAAAAAAAACCATGCTTCAATCACTGAATTGCTTTTGCACTTATAAAAATAAAATTCGTCCTCTACTTCTGTGGAGTTATAGCTGGACCCTCTATTCCGTTGCATTGATCTATGTTTTATCCCTTCATCAATATTACACATTCTTGATTCCTATAGCTAAATAACAAGCCTTGAAATCAGGTAACTTGATTCTTTCCACTCATTTTTTGTTAGAATTGTGCAGTTGTTACTAAGCTACCATTGATTTACAGCGCTGCGCATTATTCAGAGGTAAAGGTTCACACTTCTTCAGCTGCATGTTAGCACGCCACAGCCACCACCAAAGCACCCATATATAATACTTAATACTTTACTCCCCACTCCCTCTGTGGTAGTCTCAGTTCTACATTAAGATTTCTGGGTGTGTTTTTTTTTTTTTTCAGTTTAGTATTGTCTGATCCTTTGTTTTGTTTCTTTATATTATGCATATGAGTGAAATTGTCTGGTGTTTGTCTTTCTCATTCTTTGTCAGAATTGTTTTAATTATAGTAGTTTCTTTGCCCATTTATATAACTTTTACAATAATTTTGCTTATATCTAGATTAAACTTGGAGGAATTTGATACGAATTGCATTGATTGTACAGCAACTTTTTGTTGTTTTCCTCCCCATCTGTATGCCTTTTATTTCCTTTTCTTTGACTGCTTTTCAGCACTGGATGTGAAGAATGCCTTTTTCTACATCCCAGTAGATGCCCAGGATCATCTGCTCTTGCTTTTAAATGGTAGGACCCTGAGTCCAAAAGTACCCTGAGAAATTACTTCACTGAATGCACTAGAATTCCCACCAATAAAGTTGCATTGAAGATGCTGCGTGTCATTGGTCGGCAAGGGACTAGAGAGCGACAGAAATAAGATGCTATTCACACTCCTCTGGTGCTGCAGTAGGAAGGTCCTGACTCCTCCCCCAGGGAAGGAAATATGAAATACTGAAAGCTGGGGTCATATCTGAAGGCCAGAGGCATGTACACTTAAGCTGAAACAGGAGAAGGTTGTCACATAAGACAACAAGCCCGACATGGCTGTGTGGGTTTTTTATCTCTTGGCAATGAGAGTTCCAGGTCCAAGGTCCATTTTATATGGCCACATGGGGATTGTAAGACCTCACGCATAAGCCTGCCTGCCTTTCCCCAAATTGCTGGATCCCACAAATTTCGATGTTGTATTTCACTATTGTTCAGTTCATTGTATTTTTAGATTTTTTCCTGAGATTTCCACTTTGACCCTTGGATTATGTGCCAGTATGTTGCTTAGTTTCTATGTGTTAGAGATTTTCCTGTTATCTTTTTGTTATTGATGCTAGTTTGATTCTATGATGGTCAGAAAATACACTGTTGTTTTAAGTCTTTGCATTTGTTAAGATATGGGATATGATCTTTATGTCTACAAGATAAATATTCTGTGGATGCTTGAAAAGAATGTATATCCTGCTATTGGGTGTAGGGTTCTATAAATGTTGATTTGATTCTGTTGGTTGGTGGTGTTCTTGAGTTATTTTATAATCTTGCGTATTTTATGTCTAGTTATTTTATCAATTGTTAAAGGAGGGGTTTTGAAGCCTCCAACTACACTTGTGAATTTATCTATTTCTCCTTTCAATTCTGTCAGACATTTCTTCACAGATTTTGCTATTCAATTGTGTAGTACATACACACTTAGGATTACTATGTCTTTTTGGGGAATTGACCCATTTATCATTATGCAATGTCCCTGTTTTTCCCTGGTAATTTTCTTTGTTCTGAAGTGTATTCAATTCAATATTAATGAATCCAGTCCTGCTTATTTTTAATGAATATTTACATGGTACATATTTTTCATCCTTTTATTTCAACCTGTATATGTCATTATATTTGAATTAAAGTTCCTATAGATTGTATATAATTGGGTCATAATTTTAAAAATCTGACCTGCCAATCTATTTTACAGTTGGTATATTTGCACCATTTATACTTGATGTGATTATTTATATGTTAAGGTTTATGTCTGTCATGTTTCGTGACTTCTGTCTTGTTCTGTATGTTGTGTAATATATACACAACTTATCAAAGTCATTTTACTGCTTCCCGGCAAGTGTGGAAATCTCACCTACCTTTATGACCTTTTATCCTTCCCTACCTAAAATATAGTTATTTCAAATATTTCCTTTGCATAAATTAAGAGTCACATTAGATGGTGTTATAATGTTTGTTTCAATTGTCAAACACAATTTAGAAAAATTTAGACAAGGAGAGTATATTATATTTACCTATATCCTTGCTCTTTCCAAGTTCTTTCTTCCTTATTGATGTTCGAAGACTTCTTTTATCATCTCCTTTCTGTTTAGAGAAGTTCCCTTGTCTATTCTCTTATGGCAGGTCTGCTGGTGCCTAATTCTCTTAGTTTCCCTTCTTTTGAGAATATCTCACTATCTCCCTCATTCCTGAAGGAGGGAAAGGGTGGGTTTAAAATTCTTGGATCTCAACCTTTTTCTCTCAATAATTTGTGAATGTTTTATTCTAATATGACTCCTATGGTTGCAAGTAAAAAATCTAGTGTCATTGTGATTCCTTTCCATTGTAAATAATATGTAGTTTCTGCCTAGGAGTGTTTTAGGTTTTCTTTTTAGCCTTTAAATCCAGTTGCAAACCATATTTGGGACTGATTAGAGTCTTCTGGGAGTCAAGTGTTGGGAACGTCTATAGGAGAAGATCAAGGAGATGGGGTGTATTAGGATAGATAATCCAGCATTTATTTATAGATATCATTTATATGGGAACAGTGAGTGATAATTTTGGAAAATCCTTGAAGGAAAATAATTGGAGACACATGCGACTAAGTAATTGGAATTTCATAGAAACTCTTGAGATTTTGTAACGATTAGAGTTGTAAATACTTAAAGTCATTGATTTGGTCCATGAGTTACTGATTAGAAAGTTGAGGTGGTGAACGATAGCTTGTAAGTCTGAAATGACAAACCTTTGCAAATCAGTTTTGGGGGGGTCTATATAGGTCATGGATTAGAGCCTGTGAATATCAGAAATTGCCCCCAGGAAGCATCATTGGGGTGAATGCCAAATGATTGACGTGTGGTGTGGACACTGTCTTTCCAGGTTTCTGGGCATCTCTGCAGGGCCCCTGACCCTGCAGTGGAGACTGCAGGATCTCCCTTCTGGCCCTACCAGCACTGGCGGAGTCATCGGGAGCCACCCAACTTCAATTCCTGGGAGGAGAGGAGCTGTCAGCAAGAGAGGCCAAGGGCTGAGCCCAGCGGGGCCATGGCAGCTCCGCGGAGCTCTCCCCGGTGGTCTGGGGTGCTGGCTGCAGAGGCACATGGCAGCTCACATGAGGTGAGGAGGGAGAGGACTCCAGGGCAGGAATTCATTCAGTGAGGAGATGGTCCTGACCTGGCACTAGGGCCTCAGGACAGGGGCAGGGGGTCACTGGAGTGACAGATTCCAGACTGTTACGGACACAGCCCAGCACCTGCTGCTGAGAGTGAACTCTATGTGGTGATGTCCCATGGCAGAGACCATGTGTTTCAGAGGGAAAGGTCAGGTGATTGTTGGAAAGCAGGGCAGAGCAGGAGGCGCAGCGCCGAGTCCACTGCTTCACAGCAAGAACATCACTGCAGGGTGTCTAGGGGAGGTCCGGGAGGGGTGGCCACTGGCCTGAGCCAGGGAGAGCTACCCCCTGACGCCCACACCAGACCTCACGCTCTGGGGGCTCTCTGTAGGCACTCAGTTGGTCCCCAGCAGAGCTTCCTTTCTCCCTGATCTCTGGGCATTTGCTGATTTCCCCTCTCTCAGTCCCTTTCTTGGGAACTTGGAAAATGGCCAGGTAGTAGAGAGACCATAGTCTGTAGGGTCTCCTACTTCTCCCCCTTTCCAACAGGAATAAGATGATGGGAGAAGGGCGTGTCCTGGCCACTCAGATGGTAAGTGACAGCTGGGGACAGAATCGGGTCTCCTAAATGTGTACTACACCCTCACCACACGACCCCCAAGGCCAAGTTTCCTGCTGAGAGTTTTCCTTGATATTCTGTAGCAGCAGAAGATGATGAGAGCCAGCCCATGCCCGAACCCACCGTGGGTGCTGCCGGCGGTGGGACAGCTCCTCACAGGGACTCGGTCATGTGTCCTTGGGAGAATAGTAAACTTTGAAATATAATTTTGTTATTTTAAAATAAAAGTGTGGCCGGGCATGGTGGCATGTGCCTTTAATCCCAGCGTATCGAGGGAGACCGGGACTGGGAATCGCTTGAGTCTGCGGGTTCAGGACACGCCTGGGGACTAGCAAGACCTAGTCCCAAAAAAATAGCTGGGGTGTGGTGGTGTGCGCCTGTAATCCCAGCTACCTGGGAGGCTGAGGCTGGGGATCACTTGAGTCTGTGGTAGCCCAGGCAACATGGGTCTGCAGTTCTCCGGGCAACATAGTGAGACCTAGCCTCAAAAAAAAGTACTGAAGTACTGATTTGTTTACATTACAGTATCATTTGGGGAGTACATTTCATCTCACATGTGCACATGCTTCACTCACCTCCCCACACCAAAGGTCCAGTGCCACGACCCTGTCATCTTCCCTCTCCTACCCCCTTTGCTCTCCTGCTCCTGGTGACTGTTCTTTTTCACATGGCCTAAGAGTTAATTGTGTTGTGTTTTGCCAGTTTGTCTCCTTTGGTTACTTAGAGGCCACATACAAATGGAAGCATCTGGTAACTGTCCTTTCCTTTCTGCTTATTTCACTAACATCGTCACCTGAAGATCCTCCATTTTGTTCCTGAAGACACTGTCACCTTTTTATTTATATTTTTATTATATGGTATTTCTAATTTGGGGGGGTTAAATTAATTTTGTTTTAAAAAAATTGATTGCACACATATATTTTACATTGTTGTCTATCCTGAGATTCTCCAACCGTCTTGTCACCCATGAACCATCATCTTAATCTCTTGTGTCCATCCCTCCCTGGCTCTTACTCTATGCTTCCGTTCTGCTGACAGTTTTAAATTTTCCTTGTCCTTTTGTGTGTTTGTTTTCCCTATATCGCACATATGGGTGAGCCCATCCAGTACTTCCCTTTACCTTTCTGGCTTATTTCCACTAACATTATTCCCTCTAGGTCCATCCATGTTATCACAAATACATCAAATTTCTCTTTTGATTTACGAATAACATCCCATTATGTACATATACCATAACTTTCTGATCCATTTATATGTTTTGGGGCACTTGGGTTATTTCCATATCCTGGCTACTGTAAATAGTGCTGCTATAAACATGAGAGTGTACAGGTGTCTCTTTGAATTAGCGTTTTGATATCCTTTGGGTAGATTCCCAGAAGTGGGATTGCTGGATCAAATGGTATTTCCATTTTCAGTAGTTTAAGGGCCCTCCACACTGCTTTCCATAGTGGCTGGACCAGTTTACAATCCCATGAGCTGTATAAGAGTGTTCCTTTCTCTCCACATCCACACCAGCATTTGCTGTTGCCCTTTGTTTTGATACAGGCCATTCTTACCCATAATTTACCTTTTAAAATAACTAAGTGGTACTCTATGCCATGTATATTCCACATGTATATGGAATGTATATTCCACAATTTCTTTATTCGGACATCTGTCAATGGTTTCATGACTCGGCTATTGTAGATAATACTGCTGTGAACATAGGGGTGCACACACTGTTTCATAGTAGAGTTTTCATATCTTTGGGTAAATACCTAGGGGCGGTATTGCTGGATCATTTGAAGTTCCTGTTTTAGGTCTTTTAGGAATCTCCATACCATTTGCCATACAGGCTGTACTAATTTACATTCCCACCAGCTGTGTAAGAGGGTTCCTTTTTCTGCACATCCTCACCAACACTAGACGTTTCCATTCTTTTTGATAGGAGCCATTCTCACAGGGGTGAGGCAAGACCTCATTGTGGTTTTGGTTTGCATTTCCCTGATAGTAAGTGAATAAATTTTTCATGTGCCTCTGGGCCATCCTTATGTCTTGTTTGGAGAAGTGTCTACTTAGGTATTTTGCCCAGTTTTTTGTTGTTATTGTTGTTTTTAATTAGGTTGCTTTTGCTATTGAGTTGGCTGAGTTCTTTATGTATTTTGAAAATAAATCCTTTTTCTGATGTGTGATATGCAAATATCATCTCCTAGCACATTGTTTTTGTGGTTTCATTTGTGATATACAAGTTTTTAGTTTGATACCATCCCATTTGTTCATTTGTGCTTGTCTGTGCAGTTGATGTCCAGGGGTATGTTGCCTGTTTTCTCTTTTGTATTTTATGGTTTCAGGGTTTATATCCAAGTATTTAATTCATTTTGAATTAATTTGCATGTTTGGAGTTAAATAATGATCTAGTTTCATTTGATTGTATGTGACTGTCCAAGTTCCCCAGCACCATTTGTTGAATTTTTATCATTTTGTAATTTCACAATGAAACGTTAGAAAATGCAGGTGAGCAAGTAGAAGACAACAAAAAAATTACTTATCATTTCAACATTGCCCATAGTTAAGTGCTGTCAACATGTGACTCTATTTCCTTCCTGTTGCTTCTTTTGTGTGTGCACGTGTGCATGTATGTGGGCGTATGTTAGGAACTGTGAGAGCCCATATATATCACACACGTCACACTCTAGCTCAAGTTTAAAGACAAGCATAGCATTTGGGTAAGTGCTTTTGAGCTTAGCAGTTTAGCATAACTTTTCAAACGGTAAATATTTTTCCTTTATGCACACATAATAGATGGCATTATGTCCTTTGAATAAACTATAATCAATCCACTATCAGTGCATTTAGGGTGTTTTAGGTTTTCTGTGTGATCAGAACTTCTGTGGTGAAATTACTACACTTAAATCTTTTTGCCCAAATCACTGAAATTATATATCAAGTCAAGGGTATGGGCAGAGTGAACAAATGTCTGACTGGCAATGTGCATTTCTCCCAGCAGAAAGTTGCCTTGTCTGAGCTCTGCTCCACCACAATGGTCAGGTTGCCATAACAGCATGGTCCTCACCCACCCTTCCCACATGACCTTCTGCCTGACAAATGTGTGGGAATTTCTCAGTGAATGATATTGAGCTCTAGAGGGGATATTTCTCCATTCATTACTTCCTTCCCAGCCAAAGGTCTCTACCCCTTTGCAAAAAGAAATGGAAATGACCAAGACCAGGTGAACAGTATCTCTTTACTTATTTATTTCTTAGCTTCTTGGTTTTCTCATTAGATGTCAGGGAGCAGAGGATGGGCAGAGATAGCAAGGAACAGATGAAAATATCCTCTTGGATATTTTCTAGGACTAGGATATTTTCATGACTAGGAAGTCATGGCTGAAGCTGGAAAACAAGCAGAGGGAAAACAAGCAGCAGGGTACAAGAGGTGGGTGGGAGAGTAAGTAGCTACAGGGAGCAGATGGACTGGCCAGGGGCAGGGAACAGCTTCAGGGACCAGGGTGCGCTCCTGGAGCTGGGGCACAGTGCAGGGCACAGGCAAACACGATCGGACAGTGAGTAAGTGGGAGACTGGAATGAGAGGCCAGGGAGAAGCAGAGAGACCGAGAAACCATTCTCAGGGCCTGAAAGTGGGAATAGCAGGGAGCAAGAAAGAGGGTTTGAGACCAGAGCACAGGGATCATGAAACAGGAGATAAAAGAACCAGCGCAGCTGGGGGGAACAGGGACCATCCAGAGGGTCAAGAAAACAGCAATCAATCAGCTAAAATGAGAGAAAACTAAAAGGTTTATTAGGCTAAGGAAGATGTAGGAAGACAAGTAACTTCCAAGACATCCGGTTTGGAGGAGAATCTTCGGGTATGGGGAAAGGAAAAGGTACTGGGAGACAGGAAATGGGAGGAAATGTGAACCATGAACCAGGGAGGGGTGGCAGCCAGAGGGAACAGGGGTCAGGTGCTGAGGCTAAAGAATAGGTCTAGGAGTAGGGGAGGGACAGACCCACGGGACAGCTGGACAGACACATCAGTGGGACCGTAGGAGAGAATGAAAGGCTCTCAAGGTTGAGGAGTGGCCGAGGGCTCCAGGGCCCACGTGGGGCAGGGGACACTAGCTGAGGTCTGGAAGGACAAAACTGTGCTGAGCACCTGGTGTTCCCTAGAGGTCCCAGGAATGACTGGGGAGTGGCAAAGTGGCTTGAAGGATACGTCCAGTGTGGGCTCGCCCCTGACTGAACAGGGAACAACTAGAGGGACTAGAAACCACCCAGAAGGCAGTGCATCAGTCCCTGAAGCTAGTGGGCGCCAGGGGCCAGGGGATAGTTGCAAAAGCCAGGGGGAGAATGGGGGTATAGTCAGAGTTCCCCAGGTTAGGGTGAGCGACAGGCTTCCTGGGGCTTGAAACATCTAGCATTTACAGGGTAAACAGGCCTTAGGTTAGGACCTTGGGTCCCCCTGCCCAGGAAACCACAGAGGAGTCAGATGACATGTGAGTGGTGGAGAAAGTGAAAGCGTGGCCCCAGCCTGGCCCCAGAGCACAGAAGTGGTATTGGGAACCTGGGCTAGCAGCCAGCCAGCCAGCCAGCGCTCCTACCATGTGTTCTTTGAAACAGACGTTGGCACTGCAGATGAGAGTATATTAGGAACACACCCCAGGACTGCTCCAGGAGCAGGGGAGAATCAGGACTGGAGGACAGAGGATTCAAATGGCACTCAATCTGTCCAGTCGAAGGAATAAGAATGTCTCGTCAGGACCAGGGACTAGACAGCTATCCTAGCGCAGTTGTAAGATGGAGCCACAGACTGAGGAGCACCAGAGGGACAACTGTCAAAGGGAACACAGGATGCTCAGATCAGTTGGGAAAAGAAGAGACAGGAAGCTGGAACAGCTAGAGAAACCCAGGTGACCATCAGAGGAAGCGATAAATCGGGCCATCAAAAAGAGACCAGGGCCACTCAGAAGGAACATGGAATATTTTAGAGGGAACCTGAAATAGGGACCAGTAATATAGTCAGATGGGGACCATGCAGAGCTCAGGGGAGGTCAGGGGGCCAACATGGCCAGGGAAGCAGCCAGACAGAAGCAGCTGTAGGTTGTAGAGAACAGCCTGAGGGAAGAGCCAGCTGCAGAGTGAGGCAGGTCAAAGACACAGCTGGCTCTGAGATCACCTAGTGCTCCCCAGGAGTGAGGGCCCCGAATGTGCTGAGCTGAGCTGACCTTGAAGGGAGACCTTGCTGTGTGATTCACTGGAGAGTTGTGAGTAGCTGGAGTGAAAATCTTCACCTACAATGAGTAGGTTCTGGTGGGGGTCCTGGTGCCATCTTCTATGGTAGACACAGTTCAGAAAGTTGACCTTTTCATAAGTGGGGAGTGAGACTGGAATCTGGGTGGATCCATGCTATCAACTTTATGCCCAAATCTCAGCTCCAAAATCCCTTGCCATGACCCCATTTATGTGTTCCCAGCAGAATGGGATCCAAAATTTCTATTTTAGGGTTGAGGGGAAGAGATCAAAGAATAACATCCATGGGCAGTGTACCCTGTCTATATTCGTCTTGCACCTGTTAATGCCCATAATGCCTGGCATAGTGTTGTATACTTTCCCTGCAAATGGCCTCAGAAGTCCAGGGAGGGAGAGATAGGTGAGAGCGGCCTTTTGTCCACCAGCTGGGGCTGTTGACCAACAGGTAGATAACAGCAGCTGTTAAAATGTTAGAGTATTTTAGTTCTACCCTACAGGTTGGTAAGTAGCCACTCCACCCCTGTCCCCTGAGGCTCCTTCCCTGTGTCCCCAATTCACCTGTTAGTCTGTTCTGGGATAATCAGCAAGAGTGGAAAGGTCAGAAGGATGGACTGGCAGAATGGAGAGCTTCTCTTGAGGCTTACCCTCAGGGGTCTCCCTGATGACTGCCCTTGAGTGATGAATAGGGAACTGGTCTGATGTACTGCTTGGGGCCCAGATGGAGGTCCTGCTCTCCATAACCCCTTGGGGCTTGTACTCGGGGACTGCTGATGGGTGAAGTGCTGGGCATGGCCCAGTGCTCGTGCATCTGCCTCAGAGCTGCTGGTGGTTGAGCAAGTATTATGAGTTCCCTTTCTGCTCTGTGCCCCAGAGATGAAGGATCTTTTGATGAATAAAGGTTCCTTGTTTCCTCATAGTTGAATTTTTTAGATCTTTTCTCTGATACTTGGTGTATTTTTCTCTTGTAAAAAAATCCTCACCTATCCCAAGGCTTAAACAAATATTCACCTATATTTTGAAAATGTTGATTCTTTTGAAAGTTTTGATTTTTCAGAAGTGATTTTTCAGAAGAGAAGTTATAAGGATACCATAAGGAACTATATATACTCTTCATAAAAATTCAGCAATCATGTTGCCTATTTCCTTTCATTCTCTTCTCAATTTCTGTATTTATGTGTGATGATATGTTTGTGTGTATACACACAGATTTATTTGGTTTTATTTTTAATTTTGTTCTTTTTTAGATTGTATTATTTTTATTGAAATAACAGTGGTTTACAATGGTGTAATTTGGGGGTATGGGTTCACACCTCTTCAGATATATGTTTAAACACCATGTCTACCACCAAAGTACCCATAATCTTCCACCATATTCCACTGAGTTCCCTTCCCCCTCTTTCTTTCCTCCCCCTCCCCCTTAAACATTTCAGTTCTACAGTCAGATTTCTAGGGTTTGTTTTGATTTAGTTTTTCTGTTCCTTTATTTTGTTTCTCTATACTTTGCCTATGTTTCGTTCTAGGTATTTTGTGGTTTGGGGTCTTACACTGATGCTTTTAGACCAGTTGGAAGACAGTGACCTAGTTTCATTCTTTTGCACATGGTTGAGGAACTTTCCCAGCACATTGGTTGAAGGAACTCTCCTTTTTCCAATGTATATCCTTGGCTCCATTGTTGTAGATTATCTGTGTATAGATGTACAGGTTTATTTCCGGACTCTCAATTCTAGTGCATTGTTCCTTCTGGTTTTGGGCCTATACCATACTGTTTTGATTAATATAGCTTTGTAGTAGAGTTTGAAGTCTGGGAGTGTGAAAACATTCCCCTTCCTATTTTTTTGTCAGGGTTGTTTTAACTATTTTGAAGTTTACTCTGTATCATTGAAGAATACCATTGAAACTTTGATAGGAATTACATTGAATTTCTATATTGCTTTGGGTCAGGTGGTCATTTTAACAATGTTAATTATTTTAATCCATGAGCAAGGGTATATTTCCATTTCCATTTTTTCATAAATGGCTATATTAAAACTTTGCTTTCTGAGTCATATTAGTCATATTATCTTTCCATTTCCATTTTTTCATAAATGACTATACTAAAACTTTACTTTCTGAGTCATATTAGAGTAGTTTGCAGAATTCTCCTGATTGCTTAAACATCTAGCTCTTAAAAATATTATATGACTACAGTATAGTTATCAAAATTAAGACTTTCATATTAATAAAGTACTACTTAATATGCAATGTGTATTATCTAACTATGTAATATACCATATGTATATTGTTGTCACAATAATATCCTTTATAGCACTTCCCCTGATCCAGCAAGTAGTCCAGGTTCATGTACTGCATTTAGCTGACCTGTCCATTTAGTGATTAATCTGAAATAGTTCCTTATCCATTCTTTGACATCCATGATACCAACTGTTTTGAAGAATGGCCCTCAGTTTGGGTTTGTTGTTTCCTTATAATTAGATCCAGGTTGGTTGTTTTTGTAAAGAATATCACAAAATGGTGCTGTGTCCTTCCCAGTGTCTTGTGTCAGTAAGTATTCAGTATTAATTTGCCCTTTATTGGTAATATTAATTTTGATCACCTGGTAAAGATGGTATTGTCAGATATCATAAAGTTACTATTTTTCCCTTTAAATTAATTAGTAGTCTGTGTGGCGATACTTTCAGACTAGAGAAATATTTCTCATGCTTTTGTACACTGATTTTAACATTCAACAATTATTCTTGTCTGTAACAATTAATTACTGTGCTGTTTCCCTAGTAATATTTTTTCTAGTGCCATCATTTTTTTACATTAATTTGTTGTATTTTTACTGTAATAAAGAAAAACATCAATTTTTCTGTATGCTTGCTCTGATGCTGAAAAGACAATGTGTCAGGTACAATGGGTGTACTTTGACTTGCCACTTGTCACTAATAGGGACTAGACCTTCTTGGGTTCTTGACTCTAGGGTTCAAACAGAAAGTATAAAATGATACTGGAGTGTACTGAAAGGTAATGAGGTGGTAAAAAGACATGGACAAGACAAAAGAACACAGAGATCAGCTGGAACGAACTTTGTTTTGTCAAACCTAGGATAATTTGAGTCACAAAATGAGAAATGATAGTACTAGGTTATATCCCACTAAATAAAGTCCATATGATAGGAAGGTAAGGCAGATATGTAGGTAAGCAGGTAGACAGGAAAAGAGTGAATGCTCCTTTTTCATAATATCTTCACCTTTTCTTGGTGTGCCCACTAATTTCTCCAATCATTGTGATTGGTTGTTAAAGCTTTTATTTATAGACTTATAGGACACTGCAGACATGGTACAATGATGTCCTGTGTAACACATTACCCAGTCTCTTCTAATGGTTACATTCTTTATTACTACAGTATAATATCACCAACAGGAAACTGACATTGCTATAGTGTATATAGTTCTTTGACATTTTACAATGTGTAAATAATTCAGATTCAGAACTGTTCTGTCATCACACCAGCCTACTGGTGATGGCATTTTACCAGTGAGAGTGAAGAGCAGAAGACATACCTCCCTTTAATCCCTTACCCTTACAGTGTATAATATAATTGTCTTAAACATTTCTTCCCCTCATATGGATATATATATCAGACAATGCTATACTGTGTGTCTTAACCTTTAAGCATAATTTAGAAAACTTAAGAGAAGGAAGAAAGTCTATTATATTTATTCATATTTCACTTTTCCCATCTTCCCTTCTTTCCTGATGCTCCAAGATTCTTTCATCATTTCATTTTTTTTTTTAACAGAACATCCTTTAGTGTTTCTTTTAGGACAGGTGTACTTGCAGCAAATTTTGAAAATGTTTTCAAAATTCATACATTGTTGTAACATGTATCTATACTTCATTCCTTTTTCTGGCAGAATAATACCCCATTGTACACATTTATTTACCCATTTGTCAGCAGATATACATTTGAATTCTTTTCACCTTTTGCCTCGAAACATGCTATAAATATTCATGATCAAGTTTTTATGTGGACACACTTTTTCACTTACCTTGAGTGTATACCTAACAGTAGAACATCAGGTTCAAATGGTAATTCTGTTTAATTGTATGAGAAACTGCCAGACTGCTTTCCAGAGAAACTGCACCATTTTACATTCCCACCAGCAGCATATGAAGTTACCAGTTTCTCCACATCTTCACCAATATTTGTTATTTTCTGAATTTTGTGAGGTGGTATCTCATTGCAGTTTTGATTAGCACTTCCTTCTTAACAAATCATGTCAAGCATCCTCTCATGTATTTATTAACTATTACCTTTGCTTTTCTGGAGAATAATCTTACCAGTTATGAATTTAGGATTGACAGTTCTTTTAGTAGTTAAAATCTGTTGTGGCTCTTTCTTCTCACCGCCTTGGTTTCTAATGAAAAAAATCTGCTGTCACTTTGCTTTTCCTTTTTAGGTAAGGTGTCATCTCTCACTTGTTAATTTTAAGATTTCTTTCTTTTTCTTTTGTTTTCTGAAGTTTGATTACTATGTGTCATGGTATAACTTTTCTTGATTTAGCATTTGAAGTTTGTTCAGTTTCTTGAATCTCTGGATTGATGTGTTTTGCCAAGTTTGAAAAAATTTCAGCATTATTTTTTCAAATACTTTTCGGTCCCATACTCCTCCTTCCTGGGCTTTGATGATAAGAATGCTGGGACTATTATCATAGTCTCAGGTCTCTGAAACTCTATTCCTTTTCTTCCAGTCAGTTTTTTCAGTTGTTCAGATCACATCATTCCTGTCGTTCTATCTTCAAGTTCTCTGATTCTTTCTTTGTCCTCTCTAATCTGATGTGAGCTCCATTCAGTTCTAAAATTTCCATTAAGTTCTTTTTTATACCTTCTGCTTCTACTACTTACATTGTGCTGATGCTTTCTATTTTTGCATTTCTTTTGAATATATTGAAGCGGTTGTGTGTGTGTGTGTGTGTGTGTGTGTGTGTGTGTGTGATGGCTGCTTTAAAATCCTCATCAGATAATTCTAACATCTGTACGATTTCAGTGTTAGCATCTGTTGATTGTCTTTCTCATTCTCATTTCCTGCTTCTTTGTATGATACCTTATTTTCTATTATGTCCTGGACATTTGGGGAAGTATGAGACTCTGAATATTATTTAAATCTTGAGTTTAGCAAGCCTCCATTGATATTGTTCTCTCTGAAAAAGAGAATCTCCTTTGTGTGTGTGTGTGTGTGTGTGAGAGAGAGAGAGAGAGAGAGAGAGAATAATTCAGGTTTCCCAGCACACCACCTCTGACACTACCCTGGTGGGGAAGGAGAAGGTCATCTTGTTGCTGGGAGGCTAAAGAATTTTCTGTGATGCTTGACTGGAGTAGGGCAGTTATCATCTAAATTTCCCCCTCTTTATCATGTTGGCTAAAGAGAACAGGCTTTCTTGGGCTATTTTTGTCTGTGCCAGTTGGCATTCTGGATTGCTAGCTTCTCCAGCACCCAGTGTAGATGGCAAAGATTTTTAGCTTTATGTAACAGGAGAAATAGAGAGAATTGCATATTCTTTCTTTTGACCCCATTGGTAATTCTTAACTTAATTGTTAGCTAGGTTATATATTCATTTGGTTCTCTTCCCCAATCCTCCAGCTCTCCCTAACACAGAAAACTATTCTTTTTTCTTTGTGGATGAGTGGTGGGATATATGTGTAGAGATTATGCAAATAAAAATAACTAAGAAAATATCACTAATGTTTTTTCATAGATAGTAGATATTGTTACTGTTATGTTGAACACTTACTTAATTTTTTTATTTTAGCATGTTTGATGAAATATTACACATATTTTCAATAATGTTTCTCTTGAAATTTTCAAACATGCACATATTTCTTTTTTAATAAATTTACTTATATATAAATTTCACATTTTTGTAATCCCCATGCACATATTTCTATGGGTGGATTATTGCATCTTGGTGTATGCACATCTTCAACACAAATCAGATAAAGTGAAAATGCTTTCCAGTGTGGCTGCACCAATTTACATCACCATCAGCAGCAGGAGAGTTCTCAATGTACCATATCTCTTCAATACTTCCTAGCCGACCTTTATCATCAAAGACATTCTAGAAATTGTATAGCGGTATCTCATTATGCTTTGAATTTTCATTCCCTTGTTGTTTAGGAGGTTAAACTCTTTTTGTGTCTAATGTCATCTTGGATTTTCTCTTTTGTAAAATGCCTGATCAACTCCTTTGTCTACTTTTCTATTGGGTGGTCTCTTTCTTCTTTTATTTGTAATCATTCTTTACAAACTCTAGATGAAGCCCTTTTCCCCCTCTTTTAAATGCTGTCTTCTAAGTGAATAGAAATTTTAAACTTCACTGTAGACAATCTTTTTCCCTAAGGTTAATTTTTTTTGTATCCCGTTTAAGAATTATTTTCCTAAGCAAGATCATGCAGATATCCATCTATATTATCTTTTAAGCACTTTACTGTTTTGCCTCCCCCTCACATAAGTTTTTTTTTTGTATAACATTTAGTCTCCCTGTGTCTTTCTATGTTGATTTTATATTTTATCCAACTCTGTATCACCATTGCTCAGGAGGTATCAATCAATAAATGTATTGTCCCTAATGTATATAATCTTTACATTAACTAGAGAACTTAAAGAGAACCCATTTTAATCCTTGTTTTTGAAATAAGAATTACTAAATACATGAATGAATGTGATATTCAATGAATATCAAGACACTTCCATGTATTTTTCTCCCACAAAATAAAGCACAAAACTAGGTACTGAGAGAAAACCCTACATGATACATTACAGTGAAAATCATTAAAACAATTTCTCGGCGGGCATGGTGGCACATGCCTGAAGGTGGCAGCCTAGGAAGCCACGGCTGGGGCCAGGGATTGCGGTTTGAGTCCTGCCGGGGGCACGTAGCGAGACCTAGTTCCCAAAAAATAGCTGGGTGTAGTGGTGTGCGCCTGTAATCCCAGCTACCTGGGAAGCTGAGGTTGGGGTTTGCATGAGTCTGTGGTACCCCGGGCAATGTGAGCCTGCAGTTCCAAAAATAGCGAGATCTAGTCTCAAAAAAATTTTTTTTCTCATCTTTCTTCCCTCTACCCCCACCCCCATCGTGCTGACCATGTTGCCTTGAACAGGATTGTGTTGTTACAGGTGTCAGTGTCATTCGAAGATGTGACCGTGGGCTTCAGCAGGGAGGAGTGGCAGCACTTGGATTCCACTCAGAGAGGCCTGTACCGGGATGTGACACTGGAGAACTACAGCCACCTGCTCGCAGTGGGTAAGCACAGCCAAGCTATGTGACTGCTGGGGGCCTCAAGGAGGCTATTTACAGCCTCAGCTGCCAAGTGCTATGGGACATAAGTGTGTGATGGTGTCATCCTTGATTTGCCTGAGATTCTTCAGTCTTCTTTCACCTCTGTGATTATTATTCTAGTCCTAGTGAAATGTGATTCCTTTTCTGAAGAGCAAATGGAACGTGTCGTGGAAAGGTCTCTGAAACCTAATTAACTAGATCCAATTCTGTACTGTGTTCTGTTAGCAGGATATCAAATTCCCAAACCAGAGGTCATCTTTAAGTTGGAGCAAGGAGAGGGGCCATGGACACTGGAAGAGGAAACCGCATATCAGAGCTCTTTAGGTGAGTGGGGTATCACCCAGGCCAGTGGGGGGCGTGTAAATAAGTCTCTTTTTTTGAGGAATAGCTAATGCCTTTGAAAGGCTGAGAGGAGAGCAAGTCCTGAAAATTCTTGGAGTTGTTTGGGCACGGTTGAGAGTTCTTCTGATACCTAAATGCCATCTCCCAGTAGGACATTTGCCACAATTGTCTTCTTTACTTGACTTTTTGATAAGAGAACTGTCTCTAATCTCTGTACTGTAAGTCACACACCACTCCCATCTTATTTAGAACCTTTTAATTATTTCTACTCCACTCCTACACTCTTGTTATCTTAGAGTCTATCCTGGAACATTCAAGTGTTTGACCATTTCTTCCCTTTCATTCCAACTTCCCATCTCCATTCCTTATGTCTGCTCCCATGGGCAATTAGTCTAATGTTCTAGCAATTAGTCTAGTGTTCGATCTTTGAATTGTGCGATATTCTCCTAAAACCGAGTGTTGGTTTATGAGTATCTATTTTTAGTACATATAAATTAAATTGTGCTGAATTTTACTTCTGTTCTTTTTGTCCATTCATCCTTAAGGAGGGTCTGTAATACTGCATGTTGAAGTGGCTTTGTTCCTTAGAGTGATGCATAGTGTTCCAGAGTGTACCATTTAGCTGGTTAATCAGTGACAGAACCTAGTTTCCTTGCTAACTCTAGCTAATACTAACAACTCTGCAATAAATGTCTGCATAAATGTTCAGTTATAGAGTGTGAGACTTTCTTAGGGATGTGTATAAGAGAGGATTTGCCTCATCACTGCCTATTCTCATCCTAAATATGACTGCATGCCACCAAATTATCATCAGATTGACCTCATTGATTTACGTCTCCAGCAACACTGTACAAAAGGTTCTTTCTTTCCTAGAGTTTGTGCCAGCAGTTAACTTTCTCATTTTGTATATTGTATAAAGGACTACAGAAAGTCCTGGTTTTTATTTATCCAATATCTAGAGTGAGCATTTCATTATCAAACCTGTTCTGTCTCTTTCAGTTTCCCTCTTATGTGTGATTTGCTCATGTTTCAATTTTGTTTCAATTGAGTTTCCTCTCCAGTTCTTGCTTGCTTACATCCACTTTATTTGCTCTTTTGTCTAGTTTTCCTTATTTTTCTTTAGGCTCACTTAGAGGCCATATCTGCTGTTCACTGATCTTTTCTTCATACACATGCACAGCTTATCCTTATGAAATTCCGATAAGTCGGCTGTTGAAATCTTTCATCTGTTTTCCATGGTACTTAGTATCAGATTTAACCCAGAAAGTCCCCATGGCTTGTTCAAGAACCTCTCATCACCTCATGTATGATAAACCCTTCTCCACTTCCACGTTTTTTCACTTTCTACCAGTGTTTCGAAAATATGCCAGTAATTAATAAAATTACTTTATAGCTCTCACTGTATTTTTGCAAATATCATTGTCATGTCTTAGTTCTTTTCTTCTATTCCCAGCAATATCACCCAAAACTAGTTACCACATATTTTATGATTGAATTATGATTATTGCATTTCTGATTACATTAGTTGATTCTGTTCTTTTTGCTAGTTCACCTTAAATGCTAATAACAGATTTCATTGCCGAAAACATTCTATTCATTTCATCATGAGCTTTATGGAACATATTTACGATTACTCTCCATTACCAACCATGTGATAACTTTTTCTCTCAAAGATATAAACATGACCATGTATTTCCATTTCAAATTTATATCTTTGCATTTTCCATAATCTCTGTTCAAATCCATTTTAACAATTCTATAAAATTTATTTATATTAATCATTCCACAATTTTTGTAAATGCATAGTCATATAACTATCACCATAATGAAGATGCAGAACAAAGAATTACCTCTGTCCCCTTTGTTAGCACTCTTTTCAATCACTTTCAGCCCTGAAACTGCTCCTCTCTTCTGTATCTATAGTTTTTTCTTTTCCAGCATGTCATACTATATAATCTAAAGCTTTTTGAGCTAGACATCTTTGACTTAGCATAATGCATTCAAAACTCATTCAGACTTGCTTGTTTCCATAATTTGTTGTTTTTATTGCTGAGTGGTATTCCATAATATGGGTCTACCACAATTTCTAATGTAACCATGGACGCTATTAGTATGGTTTCCAGTTTTAGGAGTTGTGAATAAAGTCACTATAAATATCTCTTTATAGATTTCATGTGATGAGAAGATTTCTCTTTTCTAGAGTAAATACCTAGAAGTAGAATAGTGGGTTGTATGCTAAGTAGATGCTTAACTTTATTGGAAGCCACCAAACTTTTCCAAGTTACTAAACAATTTTACATTCCAACCAGATATGTATGAGAGCTTCAGTTGACTTACTAACACTTATAATTATCCATTTAAGAAATTCTCTAGTCATTGTAATAGTTGGGTAGTATCCTACTATATTTTTCATATCAGTTTGGCATCTCTATGTCTCTTTGGTGGAATCTGTATAAATTTTTTGTGCAGTTTTCTATAGGAAGCTTTGTTTTTTTGATACTGAGTTTTAGGTATTCTTTACATAACATGGACACTGCCTACTTACTAGATGTGTGTATTGCAAAGTTTTCTCTTTTTGTTTATCAGTATCTTTCATGAGAAGTTTTAGATTTTGACAAAATGCGATTTGTCTTTTCCTTCTTTTATGAATTGTGCTTTGGTGTTGTCTTTAAGAAATCTTTACCTAGTCTAAGGTCACTAAAATTTAGGTTTTATTTCTAATTCTTTTTTTTTTAACAATATATATTTTTATTGAATAAGTCTTGTTTACATTTGCCTTTTGGGTGTTCCTCCCCA
>PVHY01014885.1:0-15196 GCA_004024945.1 Uropsilus gracilis | reverse complement strand
TTCACACACAATTGTGTTCTTTCAGTGCCTCTTCCTTCTTTCTGATCGTGTGCTCTGGCCCATCTTCTGTCATATTTTGCTCCTTCTTTGTTTTGTAGCTCTGGTTGCTGGCGTTGGGAGTATTCCTCCCGGCCAACGCTTGTGCACCAATTGTTTTTGATCGATATAGGCCCTGGCAGATGGTTGTTCTAGTTCATCATGGGGTCACTGCCTGTCTCTGTGGCTTTCCTCACCCCCTAAAGTGGGAGGGTCCTTTGATCATGCTGAAGGCATCTCTGAATGGGAAATGCCATTCCCATCGTTGTAGATCACAGTGGTTGTATTTCTGAGGTAGTTGGTCTCTATAATCAGTCTTATAGTCCTGTGTCCCATGGATCTGACATGTTCATTGTTCTGGAATACTTCTTTGTTTTTCACCTCTGTATTTGTGTGCAACTGCTGTTGAGTCACTGATTTAGTTGCTTCTGGTGAGGGTTGACTGGATTTGGAGAAGACCAGAGGGAATGACCCTTCCACCCACTAGCCTCTGCCAGCCTTCCCTGCTTCCCCCCCCCCCCACTGGCAACACACTCATCCAGTGGAGGGGGGGTGGAGGGGGGCTCAGTGCCTGGCAGCATGGCTGAACCAGGCATGTGGGTCTACTTCTAATTCTGTGATCTAGTTTCTGTTCATTTTTCTATCTGATTAAGATATGGATCAAGGTTCAAGTTTTTTTCCACATAGCTATCCAGTGGTCCCAATATCATTTATTGAAAATGCTTTTTTCAACTGAATTGTCTTTGCAACCCATTTAATTATCATCTACATGGGGTTTCTTTCTGTACTCTTTATTCTGTTCTAGAACTATTCATCTAGCTATCTAATAAATTTGAAATCATGTAGTTAGTCCTACAACTTTGTGCTACACTTTCAAATTGTTTTAGCTATTTGAAGTCCTTTGTATATCTATCTGAATTTTAGAATCAGGTTTTCAATTTCTATAAGAGTGAATTTTGATTAGGATTACATTGACTCTGCAGGTCAGTTTGGAGAAACTTGACATCTTATTTCAATGCTCCATTATTGAGTTTTCCAATTCAGGAACAAGTTATAAATCTCCATTTAGTTAAGTCTTTTTAAATTTCTCACAGTGATGTTCTATACCTTTCAGTGTATACATATATGCATCTTTTGTCAGATTTATCCCTAGATATACCTTATTTTATCCTCTTTTCCTCTGCTTTATTGAGATATCTAACAAATAACATTATGTAAGTTTAAGGCATAGAATGTGCTGATGTGATGTACTGATATATTGGAAAATGAATGACTCCACCATAGATAGTATTAGCTAGTACCTCCATCCCAACACATTTATCTTTCTTTTTTGTGGTGACAACATTTAGTATTAACTTACTTGTCAACTTTCAAGTGTATGATGCAGTTTTATTAGCTATAAGTCATCATACTATATCTCAGACATGGCACATTTCTCTTCTGCACATACTCTACAAAGTGAGATTGGTAAATGCAATGCTCACTTACATTCTATTATTATGAAAGAAAAGAGGGGATTTTGGTGGATGGCTTACAGTTTCTGCTGTAGAGAATGTTGCTTCTCCTACTTGACATTAGTTGAAGGTATATATTCCTGGGACCAAAGAAAAATTTCAGCTGGCTATAGAGTTGGATCACAGATATCCACTTACTGTTTGTTTATTTCAGGATGTCAAATGTTACAACAGATTTTATTATGTATCTCTAGAGGAATGAGTGAGTTATATAAATTTAATGCTGATACTCCTAATGATTCATAGGGAAGAGCAAGAAGAAGCAGAGAAATTAGGAAAGTTTTAGCACTGACACATAGTAAGGAAATACAATCTGAAATCTTGTTCCCATGTCAGGTTTCCCCTTAAATGACTTCTAGTTACTTTACTCACCAGCCAGACCTCCTGCATAGTGGGTCTGGATTTTTATGGTTCATTTCTCTCTCAAGCAAAAATTCAAGGAAAAGTAGGAACTAGCAAGTTGAATATAGAATTGAAGCATACAGTAAAGGAAGGATGAGGGTGGGGATAAAACAGGGGAAGGATGAACACAAAGGAATATGGTGGCAGTTCATGGGTGATGTGGTGAGAGAACTATAGAGACTACAACGGTGTAAGAAAAATTAATAAAAACATAAATATAAAGATAAAGACTAAATGAAACAAAGACACAAAATTCCATTTCAATTATTTACTTTGATATTCAGTAAATCTCATAACTTCTCTGCACTTCTATCTTTTCTGTAAAATATGATGGGAATGCCAGTAGATACCTCTTAGGGCTTATTGTGGATTAAATAACCTGTTTATATGTAAAGCATTTGCAACAGTATGTGGCAGATCATAAATGGCATATAATTGTTTTTCATATAGCAAGTGTTTCAGAAGAATTTTGCATTGGTACATTTTACTGTTTTCATTATCATCACATGAACTTTTCTGTGTCCATTGTATCTGAACTACAAATACCCTCTATCCTCTGGTAATTATCTTTGAGTCATTTTCACTTTTTTTCTATTTCTCTTCAGGTGAGGATATTGGGCAAACCCAACAACAGAAAACTTCTGGAGAAGTTTCTTTCCACTGTGGGAAATTTGGTCAATCCATTAGAAAAGATACATTGTGTTCCATGTTAGAAGAATTATGGCAAGATAATGATCAGTTAGTGAGATATCAGGAAAACCAGAAAAACCCTTTAAGTCATGTGAAAATATTGATTAAGGAGAGGAACTATGTGTGCAAAAACATTGAAAAAATAATTCATGTGACAACCAAACTTGCTCCCTCAATTAAAAAACTCCATAACTGTGATACATTTGGAAAGAGTTTGAAGCATACTTTAAATTTACATAATCATAATGGAAGCAGTGCAACAAAGCACCTCGATAAGATTTTTGGTAAAGGTAACAGTTTTTCCAATAGATCTTCCTCTACTAAGAATGAAACTGCTAATACAGGAGTGAATTCCTGTGGACCAAATCAATGTGAAAAACATCTTGGCCACAAACAAATTCTCACCCACCAGAAAAATCATACTGGGGAGAAACTTTATATATGTACCAAATGTGTAAAGGGCTTCACCCAGAAGTCACACCTCTTTGAGCATCAGAGAATTCATGCTGCAGAAAAAAACCATAAATCCAACAAAAGTGAGAAAGTCTTCATCCAGAAGCTACACATTAGTGTACCGCAGGATGTTTATATAGGTGATAAACCCTATGTGTGCACTCAGTATGGGAAGGCCTTTACTCTCAAATCAAACCTCATTACACATCAGAAAATCCATACTGGGCACAAACCCTATGAATGCAGTGAATGTGGAAAAGCCTTTCCCCACAGAGCATATCTCTTTAGGCATATGAGAATCCACACTGGAGAAAAACCTTATGAATGCAGTGAATGTGGAAGAGGCTTCTCTCAGAGCTCAGACCTCAATATTCATCAGAAAACGCACACTGGAGAGAAACACTATGCATGCAGTGACTGTGGGAAAGCTTTTACCCGAAAATCAGCCCTGGGGATGCACCAGCGAATTCACACAGGTGAGAAACCTTATGTATGCTCTGAATGTGGGAAGGCCTTCATCCAGAAATCACACTTCAATACACATCAGAGAATTCATACTGGAGAAAAACCTTATGAATGCAGCGACTGTGGGAAATCATTCACTAAGAAATCTCAACTCCATGTGCATCAAAGAATTCACACAGGAGAGAAGCCCTATGTATGTACAGAATGTGGAAAGGTCTTCACTCATAGGACAAACCTCACAACACATCAGAAAACTCATACTGGAGAAAAGCCTTATATGTGTGCTGAATGCGGGAAGGCTTTCAGTGATCAGTCGAATCTCATTAAACACCAGAAAACCCATACTGGAGAGAAACCCTATAAATGCAATGGTTGTGGGAAAGCCTTCATATGGGAGTCACGCCTCAAAATACATCAGAAATCTCATGTTGGAGAAAGGCGCTATGAATGCAATCAATGTGGGAAAGCTTTCATCCAGAAATCAACACTAAATGTTCATCAGAGAATCCACACAGGAGAGAAACCTTATGTTTGTCCTGAATGTGGGAAGGCCTTCATCCAGAAATCACACTTCATTGCACATCATAGAATTCATACCGGAGAGAAACCTTATGAATGCAGTGACTGTGGGAAATGTTTCACTAAAAAGTCACAACTTTGTGTGCATCAGAAAATTCACACTGGGGAAAAAACAAATATATGTGCCGAATGTGGAAAGGCCTTCACTGATAGGTCAAATCTCATAACACACCAGAAAATCCATACTAGAGAGAAGCCCTATAAATGCAGTGACTGTGGGAAAACCTTCACCTGGAAGTCACGCCTCACTATTCATCAGAAATCTCATACTGGAGAGAGACATTACGAATGCAGTAAATGTGGGAAAGCTTTCATCCAGAAAACAACGCTTAGCATGCATCAGATAATTCATACAGGAAAGAAACCTTATGTTTGCACAGAATGTCAAAAGGCCTTCACTGACAGATCAAATCTTATTAAACACCAGAAAATTCATAGTGGAGAAAAACTCTATAAAGCCAATGCCTGAAAAAGCCTTCAACTGGATATCGCAACTGGGTACTTATTAACTGTCCTGGTGGAGAAGAGGCGTGTCTAAAGCTGCACTCATTGTATTGGGTGGATTAGATAAAACAATAGGAAGCTTAAGTGACTAGAAGGCCAAATGTCTTTCAGGTGATTGGAAATACAGTTGATATGTAATTTTGTGTATAAGAGACTTGATAAAACATTTAAGCAGTAATCCTGTTTGGTGTCATAATTCACACAGGAACTCTCAAGCTTCTGCAAATAGTAGAAATAAAGACCCCAGATGACTCCTAATCTCTTATGTTTCACTTTGTTGGATAAAATACCGAATTCAGCACTGATTAGTTCTTCATACCCTGGGGTGTAAAAGTACTCAATATTGATCCATTTTGTTTCCAAGTTTCCAGAGTGAGAAAAAGGATTGTCATTGTCCAAACACCTGCAGGGTACTGAAGTTGAGGCAAAAACGTATTTGGAAATGTAGATCTGTGAGTGGAAGTCAGACTTTTTGTGATCATTGACATTTAAGGTACAGAAAAGATTGCCATGAAGAACTATTCTTTCACTTTCCTTTGAGGAGTCACCATAGGATATTTTTAAAATATGAAATATAAATGTCAAACTTCAGGTCTGGCATTATAAATTTATGAAATAGGCATCACTGTAACCCATGTTACAGGAATATAGTTATTAAACATTACATACATCTAAAGGTTATCATCTCTCATCAGTATCAGGCTGTGGTACCAGGCATTCACACCTGAAGAAAGGTATACATAGCTTCTAACATATAGCACACAAGCTATTGCTCATGTAAGCTGCAGACAGTACGCCTCTTATTCCTTTGGAAGCTAACTCTAAGTTAGCTTAGTTGGGAACTGATCCACAGTGCCCAGTACTTGGAGTCTTGTCCACTAAAGCCTCTTTTTGCTTTGGGATGGCTGTTTGAAAAAGAATGGCTGAGAAATGGGTTTTAATATATAAATTGATTTTATTTTCTTCCATTTTGGTTAAGGCATGTTCATTTTCTTCTTCTACATTAATAGTAGTTTTCTGTAGATTGTTGTGGAATAAAAGCATGGATTGTTGCACTGTAAAGCACTGTTTATTTAAAGCACTAATAAATACCTTTTCATTTTTCCTAGAGCATTTTTTACACTACTCATAAGAAAGTGTTTTTTTCCTAGCATACAATTTTATTTTGTCTTTAAACCTTCCTATTAAAATATAATGCTTACAGAAAATGCATTATTAGCATACAGCTCAATTAATTTCCACAGACTGAACCTACTCAGACCGATAAACAGAGATGACCCACACCTCCAAAGCACTCCCTCTGTTCCCTTGCACGCATTACTCCTTCAGAGGGTAAACACTACCCTGACTTCTAATGATTGGTTTTGTATTTTTGACATTTTCTATAAATTGAGCCAAACTGTGGTTTCATATATTTCTAAAATATTCTTTTTTGTCTTTCTTCTTTCAATCATATGAACATAAGATTCATCCATTTTGTTAGGGTACTTATGGATAATTCATTCTCATTATATTTGATTGTGGGACTATATTATAATATAATCCATTCTACTGTTAATAGCCATTTGGGGTGTTTGCAATTTGGGGATATTAGAACTATTGCTGCTATAAGTATTTTCATACCTATTTATTGGTGAACATATGTGTGGATTTCTGTTATGCATATATATATATAGGAGCTGAACTGTCAGGTCTAAGATATTCATAGCCTTAGATTTACTTTATAGAACTAATTTTTCAAAGTGGATCTTCCAGTATACACTCTCATTAGCACACAATACAAGTTGTACTTGCTCCATATCCTTGTCCTCAGTTGATTATTTCCATCTTTTTCGCTTTAGCTATTATGGTGGGTGTACAGTGATATTTCAGTGGGGTGTTTTTTTATTGTCCTTTTCTCCAAGCCCACACTGGCTACTTGTAAGACAGATGACTGATGTCTGAGATCTGAAATACAGGCATGGTCTTCATGTGGCTATATCATTTTAAAAACCACCAGCAGTAGTAGCAATTAACTAACTTTAAATCTTCCCACATGCAAAAAGTCCAATGCCAGATGGTTTAACTGACTAATTTCTTTAGACATTTATAGGCAAAATAATATCAACATTTCACAAAATCTTCCAGAATGTAGAGTAGGAAGGAACTCTGCCCAATTCTAAGAGACCAGTACTGCACTGATACTTAAACCATATACACATATCACAAGAAAACTACACAACAGTATTCCTTATAGGTGCAAAAATCTGCAACAAAATTTTAACAAATTGAATCTAGCAACATATAAGATTACACAGAATTACCAAGAGGCATTTATTTGAATAATATAAAGTTGCTTCAATATTAATAAAATCAATGTAATATACTATATTAACTGACTAAAGAAAAAAATACATGACCTACAGATGTAGTACAGGTTTATCAGATTTCTAGCAGAATTTCTTCTCCAGAAGTTGATAAGATAATTTAAATTCTATTTAGAAATAGAAAGAATCAAACTAACAGTAAGGAGTTTTCCAAAGAGGAACAAAGTAGGAAGACATTCACCTCCCAAATTCAAAATAATTATAAAGATACAATGATCAAGGCAGTATGGTATTGGCATGGAGATAGACACTGGAACAGAATACAGGCATGGAATAAACTCTTATACTTAGGGAAAATGTAGTTTTTGCAAAAGCAGAAAGGCAATTCAGTGGGGGAAAGAATAATCTCTTCAGCATGTGGTGCAGGGATAACTGTGTATCCACACATGAAAAATGAATTTAAACCTTTTTCTGCACCATAATAAAATTAACACATGGATCATGATGTTAATATGCAAGCCAAAACTATAAAAATTTTAACAAAAGACATGAAAATAAATCTCTGTTACCATATATTAGGCAAGGAATTCTTAGGACACCAAGATCATGATCCATAAAGAAAAATATTATAAATTATGTTGTATCAAAACAAAAATGTTGTGCTTCAAAAGACACACCATTGAGGTGCTTGGAAAACTGGGAAGTCACATGCAGAAAACTGAAACCAGGCCCTTCTTTGGTACCATACACATGAGTTAACTCAAAATGCATTAGAGACTTGGATGTAAGACATAATATCCATAGAAGAAAACACAGGTAAAGTTCTCCATAACATTGACTTCAGTGAAATATTCAGGGATATAGTGAAAAAAAAATAAAAAGCCTTGAGGAAAGTCAAAACAAGCAAAGCACCAAAATGAAGTGCACAACTATGAACAGGAGGGAAAGGGGGGGAAGGGGGGGCAAACCCTTGAGATTACAAAGTTGCGAAATTTATATATAAATAAAAAAAAGGGGGAAAAAAACAAGAAACCCCAAAAAAATAAATAAATAAATTTCCATCTCATTTTAATCTTTATCTTCTGTATCTTTGTTGAGTTTCTATTTTTTCACTGAAAGGCTATTTAGTTGCTGTTTTCATGTGTTCATAATTGCTAATTGATGCATTTTTTATTATTACTGCTTCAAATCTTTGTCAGATAATTCTAATGCCTTTTGCCATCATGTTGTTCATATGTGTTCACATGAATCAATTGTCTTTTTTTCATTCAACTTGTTATCTTCTGGGTAAGACAAGGGATATTCAATTGAAAGCTGATTATTTTAGATATTATGAAACTATGGTTCTTATTCAAGCCCTCTCTTTTAGATGACCTTTCCTGACACCACTCTAGCAAGGAAAATGGATTGGAGGATGTTAGCCTGATAATACCAGCTATGGGGAGAAGTCTAGTTTCTACATTTGGCCTCCATTGATAACATAGCAGGGAAATTCCTTGCTACTGCTGGGCATGCTGGGAGTTCCACTCCTTAGTAGGGGTCTACTGACATTTCCCCAGATGGGACAGGTGGCAGTTCTTCCTTATCACTTTCCACATGACCCTTAATGACACCACCCTGGGAGGGGGAGCAGCACCTTGATACTTCCATGTAAGAAAGGAAGTCCAGGCTTTCCATGTGGTATCCACTGACATCATGCAGGGGATGGCTTGTTACCACCCAGCAGTAACAGCAGTAACGGTGAAAGCAGTTTCACTCCCTAGGCAATCTTTTCTGATACCCCTCAGCAGGGGGTCGGTGTAACTGAGACAGCCTCCTCAGGGTAACTCAGGGTGAAAACATAAGCTCCTTGCTTGGCATTTGTTGAGATTGGTGGCAGTTGGGCCCCATTTTTTCTATACTATTTGGATGCAATAAAGCAACTAATTTCTTAAAATTTTGTATTTTGTTATATTACCCATTTCTTGTTATTTTGACTAGAGAAAGTAGGTTTTTGTAGGCTTTTTTTTTATTTTGGCCTGGGACCATATCCTGATAGTCAGGTTCTCCAGCACAATCTCCTATAAATGATGTAAAAAGAAAACCCACACTGGACTTGGAGGTCCTTAATCAGTCTGTCTTCTTTACCCCATCTTTCAGTCATCTTATGTTTGCTTTACAGAAATAATCTCCAGATTTTTGCTGTTGTTTTCATACATGGTGGACAATGGGGATGTGCCTTTATTGCATTTTCTCAGGAGTAGAAATCCTGCATTTGGGTCTTTTCTTATAGTTCCATGTCTCTACTTTTTTTTGAACATGTGGAAAACAGTGATGACTTTTGAAGTATATTTGTGTCCTAATTCTAACACCTGTGTCACCTTTGTGTTCTTTAACTGATCATTTTCATAATATGTCTTGTTTTCCTGATTCTTCACATGCCTAGAAATATTTTATTAAATGCCAAACAGTGTGAATTTTACTTTGTTGGGTCTTGGAGACTTACGTATTTCTATAAATTATCTTGAATTTTGTTCTGGAACACAGAAAAATTACTTGGAAGCAGCTTTGACTCTTACAGGTCTTGTTTATCCCATTCATCAGGTGAATCTGGAGAAGTGTGCAGCCTGGGGCTAATTATTCCCCACTACTGAGACAACAGTTTTTTGAATTCTCTACCCAAAGTCCTCTTTGTCCAGTTTGCTTGGTGAGAAGAGCTCCTCTCCCCAGCTCTGCATGAACATCAAACACAATTTCATCATCCTTTCTCATCCATCCTCCCTGACCTCTGTGAGTCTCCTCACACACACATGCTGACCAGCACTCTATTGAATACTTAAGGAAGACAACAGGCCCATAACCTGGGTTTTCCATTGTGCAATTTTATTGACTGTGATGCTGTGTCCTATGATTCTATTCACTTATTTCCTCTAGACTCTCAGGTACATCTCAAGTCAAGGAACTTGTCAACTTTTCCTCAGTTTCCCCAAAGTATGCAATGTCCTGAAAAATCCCTCAGGAAAATATTCTAGACCAATCATAGAGCTCATCTCATTTGTTTACCTTTTCTCAAGAAACACTGGTCTTCATTGACCAAGTCCAGTATCTTAAAGACTTCTCTTATTTTCAATATATTTTCTCTGGTTTTTATTTTACTTGTTTGTTCCAGGCACCAAAATAAGTCCAGTGCCTGCAACTCCATCTTGGCTAGAAGTCACAGGCAGGAATTAATAAATGGGAAGATATGCCATTGGAGGTTATCAGTAAGAGATGTGTTCAAGTTTGTGTGATTTTCATAAATGGAAAATATTGTAACCCATGTTTGAGACGCCAGTCACTATGAATGGAATTATACTTGGGGAGTATTGGTAGTAATAAATACTGATTGTGGAAATTAGGTATGCAGTAGTAGTTGTATATGAATGGGGAGATATACCTAGGAATCGACAATGGAGTTTATGTCAACATGATAGGGTGCGCCCCCCCCCCATTGTCTCCTGTTTAAGATTGCAGATTTTAAGGACAGGTAATGTTAAAATGGGGGAATGACCTTAGCTGAAATTTCCCTTCAGGGGGATGCAGGGGGAAGAAAAAAGTGTAACAGATTTCCTGGAAGGCGGGAAATCAGGGTATATAAAGGGTGTGCAAAAAAGAGGAGGATTCGATTTGATTCTAGGCGATTGGATTGGGATTCCAATATGGAGAGGAGATGGGAATCGGCCATCTTGTAAAGATGTGAGCCATGTGAGCTTGGCCAGGTGGCCACCGAGGGCCTGCAACCCTCGGCTGGCCCAGGCTGGCAGCATGTGTGCTGAATGCAGTTAAGAAGTTTGCAGACTTAAACTCCGTGTTGGAGTTTGTTTTGCTGAGTTTAACTTGTGTCTGAGAGAGGCTGTGCAAAAGTTAGGCCTGAGAAGAAAGTGAACTTTGCTGGTTTGGCACCATGGAGTTCCTGCTACCTGAAGGTGACAAGGAGAAGACAGCGTGGAAGACAACGAGGAGCATTCAAAGAAACATGTCTTCAAGCGTCTGGAGATGGACTCTGACTGGACATTGGTGAGACGATTAGGACTGAGAGACTGAGGATATTTGGGGCAATCTGGGAAAGGACTTTGGACAATACTGGGAAAGGTTTTGGACAATGTTAAAGTATTCTGAGTCTTACATATTTCTTTTGTAATTATTAAGATAATTAGAAATCACTTCATTAGAAATAAATTAGTCTGCACTGCACTGATAGTCTTGGTTTGATATTTTGGTTAAAAAAGGCTGAGGATGGTGGTAAAAACCCACAAATGAAAAGTTTAAACTGTGTTTTAAAGTTTTTCTTTTCTGCAGTTTTTGGAGCTGAGAGCAGTTGGCTGGCTTTTGCATATCAATGGTAAAGGTGATCAGTGAAAATGCTAATGAAGAGTGTGTATCCTGCTTTGGAGAGAGAAGCAGGCAGATAGCTGTATCCAGTTAAGGTTAAAGGTAATTGCAAAGGAACTGCTTGTAGCCTGCTTTGGAGAGAGAAGCAGGCGGATAGGGGTAAACAGTTAAATAAAGACAGAAAGTCTCTTTTCACCCACTTTCAATATCTGTCATATACATGAATTCTTCAAAAGCGCAGCCCCTCCAATAAAGGAGCCTGGAGAATGATGCCATACGGCTGCCCTGTGAGAGGTCCCAGATAAGCTGGGACCGGCCGCCCGCCTCAGAGTTACTCTCAGAAATCTCAGCAGCCTGGACTGAGTCCCAGGAGCTCAGGGCCTCACCTGGAAAAGGGCATTTACCAGATAAGGGAAGAGATCAGTGGGCCAAACATCGACCCACTGACCAACAATTTTGTCTACCACCAACTCACAGAGAGAGGGGAGTCAGCCTGACTGGAGGGGGGGAGGGGGGAGGGGGGAGAGGGAGGACAAATTGGAAAAAAAAAGGAAAGAAAAATGTAATCTCGGTGTATAAAGACTTGTTCTCTTTGAAATTTTCCTTCAGGTAATCTCCAACGATGACACGTCCGTGTGCAGATGTAACTGTCACGCTGCAGTGTGGACACAGGTGATGACTGAGCCCTTGTTCAGAGCCAAGTCATTAGAAAAAGTGTTTGCAAGATGGTGAGCATTGTCGGATGCTTCCCTGAAGCCCAGAACAGTTCATCGTAAAGAGTTAGGGCAGACACCTGCAACCACCTTTGTTCGTCACGCCCATGATGCTTTCCCTATGAACGGCCTTCTTAGGACTTGTCCTCTCTGGTACCATTTGTGCTGGACCCTTGCGCCTCAGCCAAACGCCCACGTCAGGGGCCCCCCAGCTCTGGAGTGTGAAGTCCACAGCTGCACTGGGTGCCACTCCCAAGAACCTGGTCTCCAGAGGACTGTCCCTACCAAGGCCTTGTTCCGTGAACCTTGCCTCAGAGCAGGTGGCCAGGCTGCCCCCGGGGGAGGAATAAAGCTCTGATTAGCCAGAGTCCTGCAGGCTCACACACAGACACACACGCACGCACACACATAAGCGTGCACACATACACACAAGTGCACACGCTCACATGTACACACGGGCACACACATATGCATGTGTGCACACACATGCACGTACATGCACATGTACACACAGGCACGATGCACAGGCGTATGCACAACACACACATGCACACACACATGTGTGCACAGGTACACATATTGCACAGGCACACAAAGCACGCGTGCACACGCACAGACACACACAAGCACACATGTGTGCGCACGGACACAAGCATGCACACACGGGTGCGCACACCCATATATGCACACGGACACATATGTACACAGGCACACAAGCACATAGGCACATGTGTGCACACATGTACATATATGCACAGACACACATGTACACAGACACACAAGCACATATGCGCATATACGCACTCAAGCACACACATGCGCACATACACAAGGCACACACATGTATGCACACACATGCACACACATAGCTTCCTGTCTGATCTGCTGAGTCATTTCTGGGATTGCATCAGGCACAGCCCAAGCTCTCGCCTCTCCCTCCTACAGCCTGGCGAGTGCCTGTCCCGCCCCTAACATCACCAAGGTTCTGGGGAGCCTGAACTTTGACCCCCATCGGAGCAACGTCCCAGCTTGAGGCTCCCGGGTGGCGAGTCGCCTGCTTACTGTAACTGGGTGGGAAACAACAAATATCTGTCGTGCTTACAAAGCGGAGTATCCGGCAGGCATGGTGACCCCCTCAGCGGCCTCCACCCTCGACCCTCTCCTTAGGGCTAGGAAGCCTGCTTGCCCCCGAGAGCATCGCTCTCATGCCTGAGGCTCCCACGCCAGCAGACAGCCACTGAGCACGCAGCACCGCGTCAGCAACTTCACCCCAATCTCTCCCCGCCACACCATGCCCAGCAGCAGTGCCCAGTGTCTACCCCTGGCCTCCCATCCACACAGTCACCTGCACCTCTGGCGCTGAGACAGCAGTTCCCGCAAGGATAATTAACTCACTCAGTGGACACTTTGTCCTTTGAACTTTTCAGGTGAAACACAGTTTTGGTCTCATTCCTGAGACAGCAGTGCCTGCCTTCACCCGCCCCTGGCCAGACGCGCAGAGCCGGGGCAGAGCTGGGGGTGCGAGCTCACGGCATGTCTGCGTGTCTGTCTGCAGATGCAGGGCAACAGCCACTGCGTTCGTTCTGCTGCTCTTTTTTTTTTTAATAGTCCGAGTCCTTTATTTCCTTTCTACACCGGTCATGCCATGAGTTCACAGGGACTGACTTCCCACAGCTCAGGCTCCTTCCATTGGTCCTCACAAGGTGGCTTCTCCAGGTGGCACAGGCTGGCACTTCAGCCAAGCCCAAGGACCTTTCCTTGACTTCCTTTCTTTCTCTATCATTGTCTTTCACACATGTCAGGAAGCCATCTCAGCTCTTAAGCGCTCAGCATGTTCAGCACGAACATTGGTTCTCTTAGAAGAATCTTGCCCTTTATTTGTTTACCACTGTGCCAATGGCATGCTGGGTAACATTATAGACGCTTCCACTTTTGCCATGGCAACACGTGTGGGGTGTTCCTTGTTGAACCGTGCCATGCCCTCGATGTCTACAGTATCACCTTTCTTGTAGATTCGCGTGGATGTGGCCAAAGGAACAACGCCATGTTTTCTAAAAGGCCTAGAGAACATAGTCCGGGTCCTTCTCCTCTTTCCCTTTGTGTTGGTCATTTTGGCAACTTACTGGAAGAGGCGCTTCCGGCCGAAAGGTTCTCTAAGGTTCTATCAAGATGCGCTAAGCCAACAGTTCAAGCTGTTTGGAAGGTGTTTCAGCCAGAATGGAGATTATCCACCTGACTTTGTGACTCTTCAAAGCAGCTGCTGATCTAGGGTTGCACCACCTCCAAGCCCTGGGCAACTGGGGAGTCAGCGCAGAACCCCCGCAAGTTAGGCTGGCCCCCAGTGCCCACCTCTGCCTCCAGCTGTGCCCTAGGAATGGCTGTCTCCACACAGCATCTCTCCAGCTCCCTCACCTGCAACTCCGAAGCTGGGTCAGAGTTTCCACCTTTGGTTCCTCCTAGGGGTGTGGTGATGATTAAAGCAATAAGGTGTTTCAAGTACAGAGACATGCAGATGAAAGAGCTGCGTAACTGGACATCCCCTGCTTCTAGTAACATGCGCTTATGCAACTGCGGGCCAGGAAAATAAAACTCAGTCAGGTGACCTGCTTGGTCTGCCAAGCCTTCCGCCTCCCTCTCCTGACGCTCTCCTCAGTCTGAAAAGCAGCCCAGAGCCCATGGGAGTGAAGGAAAGACCTTCCTTCACCCACTTCAAGGCACTGACAAACAAGTGCATGTGGTTCTCTTCCAGACTAAACACACAATTGAAAATAAATGGCTGTCTGTTCGGCGTGGCATTTACACTGAAGAGACGTCTATCAGACTGCTCGTGGAGCTTCTAAACAGAAAGATCATGGGAAGTCCTCCCACTGACCTGGGTAAATGCTCTACATGTCTATTTTCCTTCTCCAGCTACACATCTGTGCTCTGTCCAGAATATCATCTCCTAACGGCATCAGCTGACAGCCCAAGGCATTATGGACCCTCAACCTCTCTGCCCTCAACCCTGGCTTGGCACAGAGAGCTGTTCAGGGTGATACAGGGTTGTGAGTGACGCAGTTGAAAATTGTATTGGTGCCAAAATACCTGGTGGGTGGGGTCAGAGAGAAAGATGCGTGAGAAGAAGCGAGAAGAGCTGAAAGACAGATAAAAGGAAGGAGTAAGAGGAGGGAAGGGAAGGGGAGGG